>JAODAL010017644.1:0-77092 GCA_025379985.1 Phyllomedusa bahiana
ACCCCAAAAAAAATATAGGGAGGCTGTGGGAGGGTATGGGGCCCGGCTGTAGGAGGAAAGGGGGCAGGTTAGGCAGCTGTGGATTTATAGGCAGCTGTAGGAAGGTATAGGGCGGCTGTAGGCGGTATGGGAGTGTGGCAGGTATAGGGCGGGTATAAGCAGGAATAGGCGGCTTAGGCAGGTATAGGGCAGGTATGGCAGCTGTAGGAGGTTTAGGCGGGTGTGGGGAAATAGGCAGGCTGTAGGCAATAATTCAAAATAAAAAAAAAACAATCCTTACTGGATCCCCGCGCTCCCGTTGCTTATTTCTTCCCGGAAAAGGGCGGGTGCATATCAGGTGCGCACGCAGGTGATGAAAACAGCTTGTCCCGGGGGAGCCGGAAGACGCGAGTTGAGGTCCCCCGGAGGCCCTGCGGAGACGGGCGTTCGCTTCTGCCCCGCATTTGGTATCTTTCCCCTATATGCGCTCCGGAGGAGTTCGCATATAGGTGAAGGAATGCGGACAGTCCCGGGCCCAGCGCAGCGCCCGGAACTGTGCGCTCACTGGGCCTTCAGTTATATGCGCTCCCTGAGGGCCGCTATAACTAAAGCGTCCCTGTGGCGACGGGCCACGCAGCGCCCCGAGGCCAGACAAAAGTACATTTTACTACTTTACTTTCGGGGTAGCTTAAATTAGTGATTAAAAATCCCGTAGTTTAACGGGGTGTTTTATTGGGGGGCAGGGGTTTTTTTGTTTTAAAATTTATTTTTTTTTTTTTTTGTGTGGTGTATATAGTAAAAATTTATATACCCCTTTTTAACACAGACGTTTTTGTCCCAACTTATACATTCCATACATATACACACACATTTATCTAAAAAAATACCGCAAGCACTATATAAAATCACACATATATGTAATACAGACATAGTTACAACATACACGCACAATATATGTAACAAAAATATACATATACACAGACATTTACCCAAAAATTAGGCTGTACAATAACAGACATATACTTTTTTTTTTATAAGGCTTTTTTTTGTAAATTTTTCCCAAAAATTGTTTTTTCAAGAAAAAATTAACACTCAAAATACATCAAAACTTTTTACAAGAAACATTAGAGGTAGTACAGAAAACATAAAGTCAGTCCCTTCATTTATTAAAAAAGTTCTTCATGTGTATTTCATACTGTTAATATTAATTTCCCGAAATAATTTATTTTACAAAAGTCATAACATCCCGGGCAGGGTGAGCTCGTAAGCATAGAATAGAGGGGCAGTCCTGTGTGTTTCAGCAAAAAATTTGGGAGTATGTCTAGTATATGTTCTGTATCCTGGGCGCTTGCGCCTTTAATATATATTTATCATTGCTTCTGTACAACCCCAGATATCTCTTATTTGGCCAGTATACCATTCCTCCCCGATTGCCCTTCATTCATGATGTTTTAAATTATGCTGAATCCAATTACTCCCGACCATCGAGAATCCTTTGGAATGCCCTGGCAGCGTAATGGTCTTATTCTTGGTAAATCTGTGTTTACCAGTTTTTTCCCTTTTTTCTAGAGAAGGAAACCTTCGGAGCCTTTCAATTTAGAAGGTTTAATTTTTCCCGGGCCCTTAGAAAAGTAACAGCCTATATAGGGTGCGTTCGGGCCCTATGGGGAACCAACTCCTCCCCCAATCCCCAAAAAGGCTGTTGTTGGTGAAAACACTTTTAGGGGGCCTGTTTTGATTTAAGAAGTCTTTGGATCTCTCCCCAATAATTTAAAAGGAAATTGGGAAACATTCCAAATTGCAATAAAAGGAAGGTACCCCTCTCCTCCCCACACCTGGAGCAGACCCGGAGACGGGCCCTTTTATTTGTTATAACCTATCTGGCGTAAGAAAAACCCCGGGGGTGGAGCCATTTAGTTTGGATAAATTTTTGATTCGGGCACTTAAAACTGATAGGCGCCCGGGAAGATTTCAGCCCCGATTGCCTCTTTTGGGCCCAAGGGGTTGGAATATCTTGCTGCCACCTAGCCAGAGAGATCTGGGGGGGGTTTCTGACAACTCTTTAATGGATTATTTGATTGAGGATCCCGGGTTTTTTCTAAAGGGGGTTTCCTTAAAAAAGGGGACCCCAGGAAATTCCATAGTCGAGGCGGACCTTTGTTATCCCAAAAAAGGGGGCCGTAAAGAAATGTTCAGTTGTAGGTACCTGAAAAAGGACCCCCTTTCGGAAGGTAAAAAACTCAAGTTGCAGGGGTCTCAAAAGGGATTAAAGGTGCCCCTGTATAGTTGTGAAAGGGTTTTTTTACCCCTCGGGTCCCCCAAAACCCCTTTAGTCTGGCAGGTTCAATTTTTTCCGGTAATTTGTATTACCCCACAAGGGGTTTAACAGGGGCCCCAAAGCTCCCCCTCCCCTTTATGTCCATACGGGTAAATAAAAAAATTTTTCCATGCCCCGGTGGGGGGGGCATAAATTAAAAGACTTGTAGTAAAATGTACACAAATGGCCCTTCTTTACGGCAAGTTAGAGGGGCCTTAAAAAGGGCCCCAACAAACGCCGCCTCCAAGATTGGGAGGGTTTTTTTCCCCCCTTAAAAAACCCTTTTGGGGGAAATGTGTCCCAGCTGAACTGCCCCCAAAATAGATGAAAAAAAACCCGGGAAAAAGGGGCCAGCCCCCCCCCTTTCATCCCGGAAAGCTTTAATGGGGGGGCCCCTTTTTAAAAGGTGGGGGTTTAGCCCCCCCCTCCTCCCTATAAAAACGAGAAAAAAAACCCTTATCCATCAAGGCAAAAGGGGGGACCTAGGCAGGAAAAACCCGGGGCGGGCCCCGGGTACAAATACAAAAACTTGGGAAAAACCCTTACCTTTTTGATTATTTTCCCCTTTACCAACAAGTGATAGGGGCAGGTTTAAACCCCCATTTTTTTCAACCGCATTCTGTCTCCCTTTCCCCCCGGCTGGTTTTTAAGTCAAGAAATTTTGAATACCCTTTATTTTATTATAATCCCTAAGTACCCTAAATTGCGTGGGCCAACGCGTCTGGATTTAGGGGGTCATAGTTTTATATCCGAGTGTTAACAAAAACAACGGGGGATTTATCCCAGTTTCCCCCTTTAGCCCCGGGTTGTTTCCAAAGGTGTCCCTTTTTCCAGTAACCCTTTTCAGTGATCCCCCCGGATCCCCCAATACCCCAAAAACTTTACCCATCTGGGGTTAAAAGGGGAAAAGTTTTTCCTCTATTCCTGAATTAAAAAACCCCGTAAAACCCCGATGGTTGTTTATCAAAAAGGCTAGGGGCCCCAAATGACTAGTGCAAAACGGGCAGCGGGCGACCAGAGGACCCCCCCTCCCCTAGTGCCCCCCCAAAATGGAAGGGGTGGGGAAAATTTAAACCGTTTACCCCCCCCCTTTTGCGGTAGGGCCCTTGGTAAAAATCTCCGTTATCCACTGAATAAAAGTGGGGGGGGTTTCCCATCCTGGGCCAGTAGTAACCCCAAAATTCTCCACTCAACGAGTCGAATGCCTTTTTTAATTTTCAAAAGCAGCAAATCCCCTTTCTCCTCCCCGGAAATTTTTCATGCTTCACCTGAAAGATTAGTGTACGGGCCGTTTTGAGGTTTAATTTTTCTGTTTTTTTTTCCCGGCAAAAAGCCGGGTTTTTTCCCCGCCCCAAAAAAAAGGGGAGGTTCCCCCCAGTGAGCCCGGCATACCAAATTCCTTTCCCAAAATTTCTTTGCGTTAACTTTTAACAAAGATATCGGTCTGTGGGAAAGCTGAAATTTTTCCCTGGGGGCCCTGCCTGGTTTATAAATTTATAGTGTTACCGTTTTTTTTTTTCCAAAAAAGGAAGGAGGCAAAAAGGGTTCCCCCGCCCCCGCCGCTGCAAAAAATTTTTTCCCAATCTGTACCCCATGCCCTGTCGCACTTGAAATTTTCACCCGGGAAAACCCGCCCGGGCCCGGGTTTTTCTTGTGCGTTGCTAATTTTCCCTTCCCCCTTGCAAATTTTCCCCCAGAGAAAATATCGGTTGTAAGCCCCTCTTTTTTTCCCTTACATTCATGATGGAGCTTAAATTGAAAAAGAAATGTTTATGTCCTCATCTTTTGATGATTTGGGAGGCTTTAGATTTCCCCTTTGTTTTAAAGGGGCAAATTGCTCACAAATCCGACGGGGCCCGGCGGGCCCAATTTTCCACCCCCTAACCACCTTGGCCAACTATGTCATTGGGGGACTCGTCCGAGTTTAGGTATGCTAACGTTTCTCCATTTTTATCTCCCTCAACAAGATTGTTTGTTTTTTGCATGAAAATTTTCCTTTTCGGGTTTTTGTACCCCAGTTAAAATTGGAAAAGCGTTTTAGGAGCCTGGGCGTCAAAAAAAGCCTCCTTGGCCAAATTGGGGATGGGTTGGTTAAAAAATTTCCTTTTTCCCCTTCATTGTTTTCCCAAAACCTCCGCTGTCCCCTTACAGATTTTTAAATTCTCCCCTTGGGGTGAGAAAATTTCCCCCAATCAGAGCCGATCTAAATTACGCCTTAGAGGCATCCCATTCGGGTAAAGGGGTTTTCCACCGACCCTTCGTTTACCCCCCCAGTATGATGCTATGTGTTCCTGAAAGTACCCCAAACCCTTTTTGGGATTTTCCAGCCCTTTCTGGGGTTCAACCCCCAAAAAACCACCTAGAAGCCGCTTTAGGTTGAAAACCCAAAAGTAAAATTTTAAAGGGGCCCCATGGTCGATTTTCCCTTGGGGGGTTTATTGGGCCCTTCGGTTTTCTTTTTTGGTAAGATATCTCTGGAAGCAAAGGCCCAAAATAAAAGGGAAGGGTTTAATGGTCATGGGGATGGGGGAAAAGGGAATGAAAATTTGGGCCGTTTTGGGGGATAAAAGCCGGCGCCATGTTTCCCAAAAATAAGGAATTTTGCGCTTTTCCCCAATTCCCAAAGGCCCCTTGTTTTGCGTCCCCCTGAGGTCTATGTCTGCCCAAAAGGCTTGGTTAGGGTGGCATTGAAATCCCCATTTAGAATCATGGAGCCCCCAAGTTTTTGTGGGGTTTTTGGCCTTTCCAGGACTTTTTAAAACCCCTTCTTTTAAAAATTGGGCAGCAAAAATTTTGCCCCCAACCCAAAAAATCTGACCCCCAAAAAGGAGCAGGGTTAGAAGTAGGGAAACCCCCCAGAGGGGGTCTAGGGTAAAAGGGCCCTTTGCAACTGGAGGGGGCGGGTGATTTCCCTGAACAAAACTAAACCCCTCGAGGTAGGGGAATAAAATGCATGGAAAAGGTCCCCTACCCAGGGGCTTCAGTCCCGGTGTCTTCTGTCCCCCCGAAAGTGGGGTTTCTTGGGAAGGGGAAAAGGGATACCAGGGTTTTATAGGATTTGACATAATCGAAAAAAACCCAAGGGCCCTTTTTTTTTAAAAATTTTAAAGGCCCCCCCGGAAAATTTTGGGGGGAAACCAAACTAACCCCAAAACTCACCCAATTATCCCAGTTAACCATACAGCCCCCAAAAACCCAACCATCCGGCAGACCGGGGGCAAACAAAAACACCAAACCATTCATACCACAAAAAACCCAAAACATTAGCCACCCGGGATTTAACATGGGCCCCCCCCCCCACCTGCTAAAAGGGCCCCCCAACTTGCCCGGGGGGGGGGGCCTAGATTCCCTAACATGTAATCAACTGTTAGAAAACACAAAACTGAATGGTTGCCCCGAGGGCTTTAAAGGCCCTTTAAAACCCCAATGAAGGAAGGGGAAATAGAAAAGGAAAAGCACCTGTTTTGGGGTTTTCCAAAGCTCTTTCTTTTGCCCCTGAAAAAGAAAAAAAAAAAATTGCCCCTGAAGGGGGAAGAAAAAGTGCTCAGGGGGAAAAGAACAAAAATTTGTTAAAACATTAAACACGGTAGAATTATTTTGACTTAATAATGGCTAAGGGGTTTCCCCCAGCCCCAAACCCAGCTTTTTCAGCGACGATCAGGGAAAAGGGGTATCGAGCCATTCCAACCCTTCCTCAGGCGTTTGTAAAAAAAGGTGTGGGCGTTTTCCCGGTACTAAAATCTCAGTCTAGTGGGATACAGCACCCGCATATTTGATTCCAGTTTTCCCTAAGCCTATCCGCACTTGGTGAATCCCCTTCTTCTCTTTTGGTTTTTTGGAAGTGAAGTGGGGATAAAAGGATAATTTGTTGCTTTCGTAGATTTTTTCCCCCTTTTCGTTGGGAGCCGCCAAGACTAGAAACCCTATCTCTATAATTTAGAAGTTTGAAATGAAAAAGGTCGGGGTTTGGGGCCCCCCCAGGCAGAAAGGTTTTTGGGCCCAAAACGGGTTTCGCCCGTTCTTCTACAAAAAATTGGGGGGGAAAGTCCAAAAAGGAGCTAAAACCTCTTTCAGTAGTCGTTCCACAAAACTGCTCTGGGGAAAATGGCCTCCCCCCTTTCCTGCAGTCCCCGAATAGGACATTGGGGCGGGGCTTCGGTTTTCGGCGGTCTTCCGCTCCCGGGGGTTTTTAAAGTTTTGTTTTGTTTGGGGTTTTAGAGTGCGGGATAGGGCGCCCTTTGGGTTTGGGAAAGAGGTATATTCCCCCTTTGCCAAATTTTACGCTTGCCCCCACCCGTTAAAGTTTTCCGGGGTCTTTTTTCCCTATCATGGGGGGGGTTTTTTTAAGTCCATTTTGTTTGGTTGGGGCTATTGGGGGGGTAAGAGTTTTTGGCAGGTCGCAATAGCCGCCATTTTTTCCAGAATTTCCCGAGCCCCGGGTGTAACATTGTTTTGGTGGGGAGGGCTTTTTCCGTGGCTCATGAAAGGGCTTTCCGGGTTTGTTTTTTTTGTGGGTGAAAGGTGCCGAGAGGCTTTATTAGGCCCTTTTGTAGGGTGACAGTGGGGCTTAAAACTGCATGGCGTGGGCAGTTGTTGCCCGAGTTTTAAAATATAATGAGATGTTAGAACTATTGAAAAGAGTTTAGGTATCGATCCCTAGGGGGGGTCAGCAACGAGGTACTGCTCAGTTTAGTGGGGGTGCCACAATTGCTCCTGTATGGGGATACTTCCCCAAAGACCAAAAGCAGTAAGGGCCAAACAGGTAAACCCAAAAGGCAGTCCAGCGTTATAAGTACGAAAACATTAAAGCAGTGAAAAAATTTCAGGTTAATATTTTTTGGCCAAAATAGTGTAAATCCTGTTTTAGAAGGGTCGTTTTTTGGTGCGGGTGGATAGTAGAAAATTTACCGCTGTTTAAAATGGGAACCCCTTTAGTATTAGGCTGCTTTTGTTTATTTTTAAACCCGGCGAAAATGCCTGTTTTTGCAATAAAGGGGGTATCTGTATTTAGGTAAGGGTATTTAAGCACAGGAAAGGCCCCCACACAGGACAGGGGGTGAGGGGTTATTCCAGCACCAGTCTTAGGTATCTCCAATATGATTAACAAGTTTACACCCCCAAAAACCAACGGGTTTTGTAAGATGGCGCCAGGAAGCTCTTTCTTCCCCCCCTTTCTTCCGGTTGGGCGAGGCTAAAATTGGGGTGTAAGTTGGCGCCAAAAGTATGAGGAGCCCGTTTTTATTTTTTATTTTGTCCTTTTGAAACTGCCTTTCTTTTCCCAACCAGATTCTCTCCCTCCGTCGGGTTTTTTTACTTTGGTTTCGGCGTTTTTGCCCGCTCCCTTCCCCCGGCCCTTTGCTGCTGCGGGCGCTTTCCCCCGGCCCCTTTTCTGGTTTTATCCAACGCCTTTCCGTGGGCCCCTCCCCTGGGTTTTTCCCCCTTGCGGGTAGGCGGGGAAGCTTCAAACTGTCACTTCCCGGGCTGCGCCGAAAGCCCGTGTCCCCGATTGCTTAAGGCCCCCGCAATTTCGATGCAGCCACGGGCCGGACACCCTTCCCCTCTTTCTCGTTAGGTAAGCCCTTTCCGACCCCCTCGATTTTCGGGGTGAAAACTCCGTCGGGCCTTTTCGGTGGGTTTTTCCCTTGGGCCCAGGGCCGCCCATGGGGGTCCCCCACCAGTTCTGCGGGGATGCTTTCGCCCCCCCTTTCCCCCCGAAAATCGCCTTTCCTGTTTTGGCCCCCCCCGGGAGTCTCCGGGGGGAAAAGCGCAGAAAAATTTCCCGGGGTTCACCCCTCAGGCAAAAAAGTACCAAAGGTTACGCAGGCTTTCTTTATGTTCTCCTATTTTTAAATTTGTTTTTGCCCCCCTTAATCAGCTCTTCCCAAACGGATTTTAGGAGTTTGCAGGGAGCTACAAACGCCCCACTCCCTTTTCCCCTGAAAGGGTTTGGGGCCCCGCCCTTTATACAAAACATTACTTACACCACCCCCACACAGGGCCGCCATTTCAGGGGGTTTCAAAAAAAATTTCTCCCGTTTTGGGGGGGCCGGTGGAATAAGGGGGGGGGGGCAGCAAGCCGGGGCCCCTTATTCCTCCACCCGGGAGGAAACGGGGCCCCCGGGGGCGTGGGGCCAATAACCAAAGGGTCCGCCTGGGGCCCCAGTGTGGGGGCCCCCAGTTGCGGGGGGCCCGGAGGCAGTGCCGTCGCTCCCCGGGGGCCGGGCCCCGCGCATCCGGTCACTGGAGCCCGGGCCTGCGTCCCGAGCGCCCAGAGACCGGCCGGGAGCTGGGGACTAATGTCCCGACTCCCGGGGGCTGCGCGGTTGTCAGCGGAGCGCCGCCCCATTAGCGCTGCGCTCCGCTGATCTCCTGGCAGGATGAAGACACTAGGCCTTCAGCCTGCCGGGCGCCGGCCCCTACTGCGGACATAGGCGGCGCGGTGGTGCGTCACTTCCCCGCGCCGCCTATGCAGGGCGGCAGGAGCCGAGGCCCAGCTCGGAGCGGAGGACGAGGTCAGGTAAGTGATTGATTTGGTTTTTTTTAATATACTGGGCGGGACATGCTGCCTATCTCTAAAGGGGGGTCCCTGGCGCTGCCTATCACTAAAGGGGGGCCCTGACTGCCTATCACTAAAGGGGGGGGCCCTGACTGCCTATCACTAAAGGGGGTCCTGAGCCTCATCACTAAAAGGGGATCCTGACTGCCTATCACTAACGGGGGCCCCTGGCGCTGCCTATCACTAAAGGGGGCCCTGACTGCCTATCACTAAAGGGGGCCCTGCCCTGCCTATCCATAATGGGGGTCCCTGGCGCTGCCTATTACTAAAGGGGGTCCCTGGCGCTGCCTATCACTAAAGGGGGTCCTGGCGCTGCCTACCCATGAAGGGGGCCGTGACTGCCTATCATAAAGGGGGGCCCTGACTCCCCTATCACTAAAGGGGGGCCCTGACTCCCTATCACTAAAGGGGGCCCTGACTGCCTATCACTAAAGGGGGTCCCTGGCGCTGGCCTATCACTAAAGGGGCCGTGACTGCCTATCACTAAAGGGGGGCCCTGACTGCCTACCCACTAAAGGGGGCCCGACTGCCTTTATCCTAAAGGGGGCCCTGGCGCTCCCTATCTCTAAAGGGGGTCCCTGGCACTGCCTTTCTCTAAAGGGGGTCCTGACTCCCTATCACTAAAGGGGGCCCTGATGCCTATCACTAAAGGGGGGGTCCCTGGCGTGCCTATCACTAAAGGGGGTCCCTGGCGCTGCCTATTCACTAAAGGGGGCCGTGATGCCTATCACTAAAGGGGGCCCTGACTGCCTTTATCATAAAGGGGGCCGGGACTGCCTATCTTTTAAAGGGTGGTCACCTGGCGTCCCTTTCACTAAAGGGTCCCTGGCGCTGCCTATCACTAAAGGGGGCCCTGACTGTCTATCACTAAAAGGGGGCACTGCTGCTATCACTAAAGGGGGTCTGACTGCCTATCATTTAAAGGGGGTCTGACTGCCTATCACTAAAGGGGGTCCCTGGCGCTGCCTATCACTAAAGGGGGGTCCCTGGCGCTGCTATCACTAGGGGGGCCGGGGATCCCTATCACTAAGGGGGGCCGTGACTGCTATCACTAAAGGGGGCCCTGACTGCCTATCACTAAAGGGGGCCCTGATGCCTATCTCTAAAGGGGGTCCTGGCACTGCCTATCTTTTAAAGGGGGTCCTGGACTGCCTATCACTAAAGGGGGTTCCTGACTGCCTATCATTAAAGGGGGTCCCTGGCACTATTATCACTAAGGGGTCCTGACTGCCTATCACTTAAGGGGGTCCCTGGCGTGCCTACCCACTAAAGGGGGCCCTGACTGCCTATCACTAAAGGGGGGTCCTGGCGTTGCCTATCTCTAAGGGGGTCCCTGGCGCTGCCTATAAACAAAAGGGGGCCCTGGCTGACTAACATCTAAAGGGGGCCCTGACTCTACCAAAAAACCTCTATAAGGGGGGCCCCTGGACTCTACCTAACCTCTAAAGGAGGGCCCGGGACTCACCTAAACCTCTAAAGGAGGGCCCTGACTCTCCCTAACCTCTAAAGGAGGGCCCTGACTCTACCTAACCTCTAAAGGAGGGCCCTGACTCTACCAAACCTCTAAAGGGAGGGCCGACTCTACTAACCTCTAAAGGAGGGACCTGACTCCACCTAACCTATAAAGGAGGGCCCTGACGCCTACAAAACTAAAGGGGACTCATGGCTAGGAAACCCCACAACCTACCTGGGGCTGGCCTAAAACTTATCCGGCGGGGGTCTACCTACCTAAATAGGGCTATCTAATTTTCCGGGGCCTTTCCATTTGCCTACTACCTGGTAAAATAATTGTTAGGGGAGCAGCCATAGTGTAGCATTTTATTCTCCAGGGGGGTTAGTCCTCTCCCCACCCTCCAACCCCTTAGGTACTAGGCCTCTAAGTTATGGCTTGTACCCCCTCTCCCACCCTGGGGAAGTTTGTACAATGGTGGGAAATGGGTAAAGAGATGCTGGAAAATTGAGGATTCTAAGTTATTTGTGTGTAATTTCTGCAGGGATTGAGTTGGGGGCCGGGACAAGTCCTCATGGCGGGGTGTGGAATGGATGCAGAAGAAAAGGGAAAAAAGAACGACTCATGAGAGAGAGAGAACGACATCTCAGATAGGGGAAATTCCGGTGAGTTCCTGATTTCAGGGGTTATTTTGTTCTAAATTGGATCAGAGCTGTATTCACTGTAAAGTGATGTGAATGAGTGGTGGGCTGACCTCTATGTGGTCTCTATGTGGCGGTGTTGTAGGTTATACCTGAGTGGTGTTAGGAGGTACACTTACTTTCTTGCTGGTGTTTATTTTAGAAGGTGGTGAGGTGCGTGACCAAGGGAAACATGGAGGGGGATATTGTTTGTGGGTGGAGGGGGATATTGTTTGTGGGTGGAGGGGGATTGTATGTGGGTGGAGGGGGATATTGTATGTGGGTGGGAGGTGGATATTGTATGTGGGTGGAGGGGGATATTGTATGCGGGTGGAGGGGGATATTGTATGTGGGTGGAGGGGGGATAGTGTATGTGGGTGGAGGGAGATATTGTATGTGGGTGGAGGGAGTTATTGTATGTGGGTGGAGGGGGATATTGTATGTGGGTGGAGGGAGATATTGTATGTGGGTGGAGGGAGATATTGTATGTGGGTGGAGGGGGATATTGTATGTGGGTGGAGGGAGATATTGTATTTGGGTGGAGGGATATATTGTATGTGGTGGAGGGGGATATGTTATGTGGGTGGAGGGGATATTGTATGTGGGTGGAGGGGGTTATTGTGTGTGGGTGGAGGGAGTTATTGTATGTGGGTGGGGGAGATTTGTATGTGGGTTTGGGGGGGGACTATTGTATGTGGGTGGAGGGTGTATTGTTTTTTTTTGGTGGAGGGGATATTGTATGTGGTGAAGGGATATTGTATGTGGGTGGAGGGGTATTGTTTGTGGGTGGAGGGGGATATGGATGGAGCTTTTTAGCTCTGTGTCTATGATGTGTTTAGAAGCAGATGTTTTGGAAATCACTTGCTATTTTACTACCACCATACAGTCTTTTTTGCACACGTATTAAGTGTAAAATGGGGCGGTTTATGTCCGAGAGGCCGTTTTTTTTTTTTCTGGGGGCGGGGCGATCGGGTTTCTGGGGGCGGGGGTTATGGGGGGGGGGCCCAGGTGCTTCAGCTGTATGGGGCCCTGAAATTTCTGTTGGCGGCCCTGCACACACACATATATATATATATATACACACACACACATACATATTTACACACATATTCATACAATTACACACATATACATACATGCATTTATATATATAGATATACTGTAGGCAGATAATCATACACAGATCACCCTCACTGAAGTTTCACCCATGCTGTTCTACCTAGTGCTGGTCTCTGCAGTGAGTGAGGTTCTTCACTGTCTGTACACCTGCAGGTTATGTGTAGCCTGGGAAGCTGCTGCTGACACTCTGATGAATCTAGTGTAGCAGTGAGATATGATCCGACCCGGGAGCAGAGCAGGGGGCGGAGCCTCTCACTCATTGTTCGGCAGCTGCTGCTGAGCTTCCTGACTCTGCCAGGACCTTGTGTTGAAGATAATGTCCTGACAGAGTCACACAGTGAGTGAGTGATACGTGGCCTGGCGTCCCCTTCGTCCCCCATCACCCACCCAGAAACCAGTTAAGATAAAAGAGCTGTTATGTACACACACACAGTGAATACACTGTAACTGTGCTCCTGCATTAAGACACTACACACATGCAAGGGATTTCAATACTACGGCCAAACTAATTACAATAAAGGGGAGTGGTTTATGCAAATGTAACTGATTTTGTCAGACTCTTCTCTGACACAAAACGTAAGTTTGACTCTTTGCAGCTCATTTGCATATACTAAAAAGAAGTATAACAGCTTTATTTTAAGGATTTACTTTTATTCCTTAATACAAATTAGGGTTGTTTTTCAACCCTTTGTAGTATATTTAATTTATTTTACATAAAAAAAAAGGGTGGTACGGGCCCTCTTTAAACGCTATACTCTCTCCCTAAAAAAGTTTTTAAAACCGGTGCCCCCGTTTTGGAATTAAAGCATTTGGTGGTGTTTTTAGGGCCCGGGAAAACCGGTCCATCCCTGGGGGCCCTACAGAAAAAAACCCAGACGGGGATCCCAAAGAGTAAAACTGGGGGGGGGAAGCCTGGGGGTTTGTGTAATCTAAAAGCTGGCTGATACGACAAGAAAAAGGGCCCAGTTTTTTCCCAGATGCCCCGAATCCCGGGGACATTTTAAAATTGATTACCCTGCAGGCCGACTTAAATGTATCGGGCAGACATGGATGGGGTAGAGAGAGAAAAAACGGGGGCTGAGGGGCCCGAATTGGCGGGGGTTAAAGACACAATTTGCGCCCCGGGAGGTGCAAAACCAAACCAAAAAATTAAATTCCCAAAGACAGATTCAAAAATTCCCCAAAGGCCCCAGGGGGTGGGGAGACCGGCAGGAAAAACCGGGGCCCTTAGGAAACAAACCTTTTGGGGTTTTCCTTAAGGGAAACCCCAAAACCCCCCAAGAGGTGGAAAGGGGGGGGTAAATGGGCCGGGGGGAAAAAATTTTCACCGGGAACCCCCCCCTTTTTTTAATTTTGTCCCAATTCCCCCTTTTAAAAGGGAACCCGGGGTTTTTCTTTCCCTTTCCTTTTTTGCTTTGTGATTGAGAGGGCCCCAAAACCCCCCACCAGGCCACTGCCCCCGGGATCTCCTCATCCCCCGGTTCATTAAACGGGGAATTAATTACCGTGCCACGATGAATTTTTGGTGACCGCAAAAAAAAAAAGGGTGAAAAAAAGAAAGGGAAAACACAAGGCTGTCGTTTTAAACCCCAGATTATAAAAAGGAAAGGGCCCAAAAAAGAAGAAAACGGCAATTCACATCTGTAAGGAATCGCCCCCGGGAAAAATTTAGGTTTGGAAAAAAGCGATGCGTCCCCCAGATTTTCCTGGGGGTTGCAAGCCCGGGAAAGGGAACTTTTCTTTACTTCCCCTTTGGGGGGAAAATTTGATTGGTTGGGATAGATGCCGAGACAGGAGACCCTGATTGTTCTTCTGTTGATTTTTTGGGAAGCATCAGAAGGGAAAAGAGTTATATAAAGGGGATTTTGTTTGTATAAAAAAGTGGACATTTTTTTTCGGAAGAAATTTTTGCTTCCAAATTTTTGGGGTTAGTTGGGGTGTTGATTTCCCTGGGGGCCAAAATTGTCTTGGGTTAACGGGTGTTTATGGAAAAAAATTACGCTGGGAGAAAATGGGCAGCCTTTTTATTTAATTGCCCCCTTTTTTCCCGGGGGAATTGTAGCTCTAACCCCTTTGCGGGGTTTCCAAGACAACCCCTTTTCAAAGGTTTAGGGGGCGGGTGCTCTCCCTGGGGGAAAGCAAGATTTGAACTGTTTCTCTTTTGGTTCAGGGATTCACACAAAGCTCAACCATTTTTGGGATGGGGGTGGGCAGGTGGGGGGGGGGGTTTTCGGGAAAGTTTAAGGTTGTTCTTTTTAATTGTTACGGGTTGGGGTTTGAGGGTGTAAATGATTTCCCCGCCATTTGGGGGGTCTAAAACCCAATTTTCGGGAAGGTACCCCCCTTGGATTTTTAAAAAAAAGGGGTTTTAAAAAGGGTAATACCCTGGAAGGGTCGGGGGATTAAATTGAAAAAAAAAAAAGGGGCCCCTGGTCTTTTTTTTCTGGGCCCTCATCATCCTGATAAAATCATAAAACAGGAAACCTTTTTGGGGTCAAAAGGTTTTTTGGCCTTGAAGAGATCATGGATTGGAGGGGTTTTCCAGCTTTTTATACAAATTATGAAAGAGGGGTCTAAATTTTGGTTGCAAAGAGCCCTTCCATTCAGTTCCCCCAAGTCCTTTTTGGGCCCGCTGGGGTGGGTTTAAAATTGTCATGAAGGCACAAATCTGGGGGGCACGGGACGTTGTCGGTGGGGTATTTTAACCCCCCCCCCTTTTCCGTCCCCTTTGGCCCAAAATTTTTGGCTTTACTGGCACTTTACCCTACCACCGGGGTTTAAATTCTGGGAAAAACTTTAATGCAACGAAAAATTCGGGACCAGAAAAATTCCCACCCAGAACGTCACATGACCCTGTCCGGGGCATGGCTAAACCTGTGGGCTTACGGAAGTCTGGGAAGGGACACCCGGCTGACAGGCAGTTCTCCTGCAAATTTGGCGACTAAGAACCCCTTCCCCCGCGTTTTATTAGTGTTTGCCAAACCCAGATAAAGCTCTCGCAAGGGGACCCCAAAGCGGAATACCTCCCAGTGGAATCTCGACCACGCCCCTTGTTTTGGGAAAGGGGGATCAGCCAATTGGGGGGGCAGTCAGAGGGGGCGTTTTAACCCAAAATGGTCCAGGGGCCCAAGGGTTTTTGGGGAAATTGCAGAGAAAGGGATTAATAGTTTCTGGGAATGTAAAGGGTACTTTAGATCCTTCGGGGAAAGGGAGGGTTTTAAAAAAGGGGTCCCGGGGAAATCTTAAATTCCCGGGCCAATTTTCCCCTCATAGGACAAAAATTAATAAACCAGGGGGGTCTTTGGGAAATGAGGGTTTGGGCCCCCGGTAGGGAACTATAGTAGGTACCAAACGAGGAGAACAAGGGAAAGATGGAAAGGTAAAAGGGGAATAAAATTTGTTCTTACTCAATACACTTTAGAAGAGGCCCCTTTTTTCGAGAGGCACATGGTATTTTACTGGGGGACAAAACGGAAAGAGCTCTTTCTTTTTTTGGGAAAAAAAGAGACCCCGAAAATTTAATGTGGAGGGATTTTTCAACTCACGGGGGGAATTTGGGGACCAACCCTTGGGTTTTTTAGGGGAGCAATTGCACAAAAATTTTCTATAGGATTGTATGCTTTTTAAATACAGGCGGGGTTTGGTTTCTTTCCCTTTGGGGCACTCCACTTCGGACAAAAAATTTTGGAGGGGAGGGAGGGTTTTGGGCCCCCCAAAATTTTGGGGGAGGAAATCAGTTGGCGATAGGGCAGATGGCCACGGCAAAGGGCCCCGGGGGCCCCGAGGCACCCCGGGGGAGGGTTTAAATTGTTTGGTGAGGGGAAATTTAGTCCCAGACTGGAGGGGGATAAAGGCAAAAAAATTTTAGGCTGGAAAATTTTCCCCCAATTCAATATTAAGGGTCCAAATTTTGGTGGGTTCACCCAAACAGGGCAAGGCCCCCCAGAGTTTATTTCATCCTATGCCCAATTTCCCCTTATTTAAAATCAATGTAAAAAATCCTGGGGGAAGGCCCTTTCGATGAGGCTTAATTCTATCATTCTTCAATTGTTGGGGGGATCAGTCAGGTTTCATTCCGGGGGCGTCCAATGGTAGCAAAATTTAAAAAGGCCCATTACCAAAATTGGGAGATAGTCCCTTTATAACCCCGGCCCCTAGGGTGGGTTGAGGCGCCTTTTACAAAGAAAAAAGCGTTTGACTCAATAGAAAGGGAAAATTCATTTGGGCCCGGTTTCGGGGGGAGTAGGGTTCCCCTTTTGGATTTTCCCGCAATGGCCCTTTGGGTTCTCTATTGGAAGCCGCCCCCCAAAGTTCTGGGGAAGGTATTTGTTTTCCCGCCCTTTTTAAATTGAATAGGGGAATTGGCAGGGGTGTTCCCCTTTTCCCCCGCTGTTTTGGGGAAACTATTGAACCCCTATCACTGTCATTTAAAAAAATTCACTCTCAGATCGAAGGGTGGGAAAAATTTGGGGGTCACGGGAAGGTGTCTTTATAGGGAGGTGATTTAAATTTGGGATACCCGGCGGATCCTAGGGGGGGTTTGGGGCTTTAAATTTGGGCGAAAATTTATTCCTTTGGTGCTTTCTCGGTTTGAGAGTAAAACTGGGCCCAAATCGGTTTTATTTCCCGGGCCCATGCTATTCAGCAGGAGGAAATTTCCTTTAGAAGTCATTAGAAAGGGTTTTGATCAGTTCAGATACCCTTTGGGATCCCCGATTAAAAGGAAAGTTTCGGGGATTTTGACGGGTTAAACCTTTTCCGTTACCAAAGCAAGACACCACAAAAAAAAAAAGGGCAGCCCTTTGGGAAACACTGCCCCCTATGCTAGTGGGGGGGCATTATTTTTATTAAAATGGGTTCCCTTTTAAACCAAAATTTTTGTACTTATACAGGGGGTGCTCCCCTTCCCGATTCCCCAATCTAATTTTTTTAAGGGTCTTTGGTTTTCATTGATTGTGTCCCTTTCCCCTTTGGGACGGAAGGGACTCCCAAATAGGTAAATCCACCCCTGAAGGCCCTTTTAAGGGGGGCAGGGGCTGCCCCGCCCATTTTTTTAACTAAACTTTTGGGTGTCCAGTTTAAAATAAAGCGGGATGGGGATTGGGGCAAGCCGTAACAAACCCCGGGAGTGGTCTTGGAGGGGAACTTTTAGGGTTCCCAAGAGGCCCTTTCAAATCTAGTTTATAGACAAGGCAGTAACCCGACACAGGGTTTTTCACGGTACTATGGCAGGATAGTAGCAAATGGAAAAAATTTTGGGGGGGACTTTCGAGGGGAAAAAAGATAGAAACACCTGGTTGCTTTATAACTCCTTGTGGAGGAAAAAGGGGGCTGCCAGAGTTGGTCCCCCCCATTTGGGTATGTTCAAAACGGCCTTTTAAAAACGGGGAAAAGTAATTTCGCCCCCCAATTACCCGTGGGGACGGGGGCGGGGCGGGGGGGGGGTTGGGGCGGGGGGGCCCGGGAAAATTCGCCCGGGCCCCTTGACCTTTTAATTTTCCACGGGGCGTATAAAGCCCGCTAGTAATTCACAAGTCAAAATTTTCCCCCCCCCGGCGGGTTTGCCGGGGGGGGGGGAGAGGAGACTAATCCAAAATTTTTCCCAAAGAACTTTTGAAATTTCCTTAATTAAAGGGCCCTTTTCCCGGGGGGTAATTGGGGCACTTAAAGGGCGAAATTACGGACCGAAATACCGCCAATTTTTAAGCCCTGGGGAACAAGGCCCTTAGAGGATTTTGAAATTTGGCCCCGAAGCGGTATCAAATATTTAGGAAGCTGTATGTGGAGGGACATTTCCTGGATTACAGGAATTAACTCGCATGGTTGGTTCGGATAGAGGGATCCTTTGTAGGTACTTTCAGTTGCGTCACGCATGCTTTAAACAGTTTGGAGGGGGGTTCTATCCAACTTGCATGTGATTCCCTGGAGCCACTGGCTAGAAAGGAAGGCCTGGTGTGGCAGGTCTCTTCATTCTATAGAACTATCCTGGGCTGCCAACCGTCCCCTCTGAGAAGGTCCTTTGACAGGTGGACGGAGGATATCACAGGGTTGGAAGCTCATCATATGGAGGAGCTGGCTTCCACGTGGCCGGCCACAATGATTAGTGCTAGAAATCAGCTAATACAGAATAAATGGTTGCATAGAGTTTATTATACAACGTCCAGGCTGGCCCGTATGGGTAAACTGCCTACCCCGGAATGCATAAGATGTGTGTAACGGGTTGCGGCGCGGTCCGTGGCTCGGACCGCGGTCGCACCCGCGCTCCCCGCGGCGGGTCCCCGGCGGGGACGGGGGGCCCCGCGGTCCGCACTGCCGCTCGTGGCGCCACCGTCCACTCCACTCACCTGGCCTCGCTCCGTCGGTCTCGTCTCCTGCCGGCCGGAATGCGTGTGCCGCCCCTTAGGCGTGCGCCGCGCGCGTTCACGTACATTTAAAGGGACAGTGCGTCGGTAATTGGGTAATTGCCGGGCGCTGTCCCTATATAAGTTTTGCACCCACGTCACTTCCCTGCTGGATCTATGTTGCCTCGTGCCTTAGCTAAAGCGTTCCCTTGTGTGCTATCGCCCTACCGTGTACCAGACCTCTTGCTAGTTTTCCCGACTCCAAACCCTCTGCCGCCTGCCCTGACCTTCCTGCCTGTCCACGACCACGAACCATTGCCGCCTGCCCTGACCTTCTGCCTGCCACGACTACGATTCCGGACTACGCTTCTGTACCTCGCTGCACCTCGGCCGCCACCGCAAGCAAGTCACGTCAGGGGGACGACCTGTAGCCTCACGCCGCAGCAATCCATCCCGCTTTGCGGCGGGCTCTGGTGAAAACCGGGGGCTACTTAGATTCCGTTCCCTGGCGTGGCTTAACTACCATTGCTTGCGGTGGTCCGGCGGATCCACTACCCAGCCGTCACAATGTGGTTATGCGAGGGGCTCTTTTTTCTATGTGATTTGGGAATGTCCTGTTATTAGGGCCTTTTGGTCCAGTGTCCATAGGTTTATGAATTAGAAGTTGGGTTTTTCCGGGGGTTTGCGCTCCAGAGTAAGGTCTCCTTGGCCTGGTAGAAGACTTAATTCAGACTAAGTATGAAAGACAGTTATACAGATTACTGATGTTTTATGCCAGAAAGACTATTCTGTTAAATTGGAAGCCTCCGAAAGCCCCGTCTTCACGCCACTGGAAGCAAATCGTTAATGGAGATTTGTCATTATATAGGCTTACTTTTGAGGCCAGGAGTGTCCTGGACAGGTTCATGGACATTTGGGACCTTTGGCTCGCCTCTCAGTCCTGTTAGGTATTAAAACTTTTTGAGTGCGTGTTGGAGCGCAGGTGGTGGGATGTAATTGTAATCAGGAGCTACTGACTCGGCTGCTAGATTAATTGAATGAATGGGGGTGAATGTTTTCTTATCCTGCTTGAATAATGCATTTGCTTTCATTACATTTGATGACGTTGGAATCTGCACGAATTGTAGGAATTGTTTTTCTGTCTATAAGGATAGGTTGTGATACCTCATGTAATGCAAATTTTGGGAAGGTTTGAATGTTATTGATGGATGGTTATAATTGGGTTTCTAATTTGTTTTGTAAAAAGAAATATTTCTGCTTAAAATAAACACTTTTAAAAAAAGAAAATGGCGTTCAGAACGCAATACAGTGAAATATGTATAACACGATCATATGATTTTAGCAGCTAATGAGAGCCCTAGACCTTAGTGATTACGTTTTTGACACGTCTCTGTGCTCTACACTGATTGGATGGCCGCAAAAAGTGTAGAAAAGCGCTTCGTGTAGAAAAGTGTTCGGTTCGAGTTTGAGAAAATCGACATGTTCAACTTGAACTTAACTTTTCTCGAACGGTTTGATCAACACTAGTTATAAGCAGGTTTAAGGGCAACAGAATAAAATGGGACTACTATTAATTTGGTTGGTACGTACACAGTACATGCCACTACACGACGTGTGAACATAGCCCAAGTATCAGTGTTGGACACGTCACAGTCTACATAGAAGTCTTTGCAGTTTTTCAAAATGTTAATGAAAACATGTCCATGAGTTCTGGATACACTGTCCACACAGAAGTAACTATCCGGACAATGGCCCCGGCTGGTACCCACATTGCACCTCACACCTGGGAAAGAGCACAGATAGCAGCATCACCACTGTGTGCCTGACTCCGCCCATAGTGGTCACATGACGATGACATAATCACAGGTCCTGCAGTCACTAAGATGTCACATCTGCAGGTAACTTACTGCTCATTAGATATGTGATGTGTACATAGTATTTCCTATGATCATATATGTGTGTATATCACACAGCTGTATGGTATAGTATATGAAAACGACATGTGATATATGTCTGTAGTATAAATAGGATATATTTCTAATGTATTATATACAGGGTATATCTATAGCGTGTATTATATACAGGGTATATCTATAGTGTATTATATACAGGGTATATCTAAGTGTGGTTATATACAGGGTATATGTTAATAGTGTGTTATATTACAGGGTATTCTATTATGTGTGATTATATACAAGCGCCTTATCTATAGTCGGTGTTGTCTATCATACTGGGTATATCTATAGCGGGTGTTACTTTATTATACACGGGATATATCTTATAGCGTGTGTTATAAGAACGAGGGTATTTCTATAGCGTGTGTATATGTAATAAAGGGTTATCTTAGCTGTGTTTAATATACGGGTATACTTCTATAGACGTGGGATAGATACAGGCTTACTCTATAGCGTGGTGTTATGATGCAGGGTATATCTATAGCATGTGATGATTGTATACAGGCTATATCTATAGCGGTGTGTTATTATATAGGCGGTATATTCTTATAGCGTGTGTTATATACAGGGTATATCTATAGTGTATTATAGTACAGGGTATATTCTATAGCGTGTGTTATAGAAAGGTGTATATCTATAGCGTGTGTTATATACGAGGTCTATATCTATAGCGTGTGTTATTATGCAGAGGCTTATATCTATAGCATTGATGATATATACAGGCTTTATTATAGTGTGTGTTATATATAGGGTATATCTATAGTGTGTGTAGTTCCATATACCAGGGTATATCTATAGCGTTGTGTTTTTTACATGGTATATCTATAGGTGTGATTATATACAGGGTATATATATAGTGTATTATATAAAGGGGTATATCATATAGCATGTGATATATACAGGCTATCTCTATAGTGTGTGTTATATTACAGGGTATTCTATAGTGTGTGTTATATACAGGCAAATATATCTATAGATGTTAGATTTATACAGTGGTATATTATAAGTGTGTATATATTACGGGTATATCTATAGTGTGCAATTATATACAGGGTATATCTATAGCGTGTTTATATACAGGGTACATTTATATTGCGTATTATATGCAGGGGCTTTTATCTATAAGTGTGTGTTATATTAAAGGCTATATCTATAGTGTATTATATAAAAGGGTATATCTAAGGTGTGTTATCATACAGGATATATCTATAGTGTGTATTCTATGTTAGGAGTAGGGCATAGTATCTATAGTGTGTATTATTACAGTGGTATATCCCATACTCCAAAAGTGTCCCTATTTTGGAGGGACAGTCCCTATTTTTAACCCTTGTCCTCTTTGCTCTTTATAGAATGTCACTCCTTTTTCATTTTAGGAAATCTTTGCGGTCAATAAATTGGACTATCTTGCTTTAAGAAAGTATCTGATTGCTTCTAGCTGTATAATTAAATAACAATTTACTTAAATATTTTCATTATTGAATGCAATCCCAATCTGAATATGTGTCACTGTTTTGGCTATCTAAAATGTTGGCATGGGGGTGTGTTTGGGTTGTGGCTCTTGAGGAGTGTCTTGGGGTGATGTCATGTGCTTGGGTGGGGTTAGAGAGTGTGGCTGACATGTCCCTCTTTGCATCTCTAAATGTGGGAGATATGTATAACTTATAGTGTATATTATATATTCGGGTATATCTGCCGTGTGCGATTATCGATAACGGGTAGTATCTATAGTGTATTATATTTAGAATTTCTCTCTTAGTGCATTTTTTCAGGGTATATCTAGAGTGTGATTTATATACAGGGTATATACCATAGTGTGTGTCATGATACAGGGTTATATCTGATATGTGTTATTATATACAAGGGTATATCTATAGTGGACTGTTTTTTCGAATGGCAAACTATAGCGTGTGTTATATACAGGGTATAGCATATAGTGTGTTTATCTACTGTCTTTATCTTTAGTGGTGAGTGTTTTATTACAGGATCAGTGCTCGGATCTGGGGGGTCTGGGGGCGCCACAGCGGGAGTTGATCTTGGGGGGGCCACCCCAACCATACTGTACGTTAAATTATAACCTCGGCCGCCTTCTCGGACAGAAAACGCGCCCAATTTTACACCACATATATATACGCTGTGTGCAAAAAAGAACAGTATTGTGTAGTACAATAGCAAGTGAGTCAATTCTGTCTTTTCACATATTGTCTGTTCACACGTCGGTCAGTCTAGCTTATCATAGGACCGAAGGGCTAAGTGCTCGCATCATGTATCCCACTCCACACAAATACATGTTATCCCCCTCCAATAGTCCACTTACAATATTCCCCCTCCCCCACATAGCAATATATCATCGCTCACTCGTTTCCATTTGGTCACCGCACCTCACCACCTTCTAAAATTAAACCACCGAGCAAGATGATAGTTAGAAGAGTAGTGTAACTCCTATAAGCAGCGGTGAGGTGTTTCCCTCACTTTTACAATCGCAGGGGACACATCGTACCACTCTGCCACCCTTATCTAATGCCACAATATAGCCTACTACACTGCTATATGGAGACCACATAGAGGTCAAGACACAGACAGGTCACATTACTGTGAATACAGCAGTACTGATCCAATCTTAGAAGTAAAATATACCGCTGAATTCAGGGGACTCACCGGTGAGTTATTATATGATGAGTCGTTCTCTTCCTGCGCTCATGAGTCGATGTCTTATTCCCTTTTCTTCTGCATCCATTACACACCGTCATGATAACTTGTCCTTGGCCATAAACGTCAATCCCATGCAGAATTATCACACATATATCTTATGAATACCTCAATATTCCAGCACCTCTTTAGACCCATTCCACCTCTGTACAAAACTGCCAGGGGGGAGAGCGCGGTAGCAAGCCTATAACTTAGAGGAGTAGTATCAATGAGGGGTTGGTGAGTGGGAGGGAAAGGACTAAACCCCACTGGGGATACACTGCAGGGAATGAATACAGGCAGTTAGGGGTCTTCTTTTTTAGGGTAGTATACCAGGCAGGTTATGGGTCTCTTTTTAGCTAGTTACAGGTAGTTGGGGGCCTCCTCTTTAACTATTTGCAGTAAGTCAAGCCCCTACTTTAGCTACGTCTGCAGGAAGCAGGGACCCCCTTTAGCTAGTGTGTAGGTATGTCAGGGCCCCCCCTTTAGCTAGGTGTGTAGTAAATCAAGGGCCCCCTTTAGCTAGTGTGTAGGGTAGTCGAGGCCCCCTTTAGGTAATCAGATCCCCTTTAGGTAGTCGGGCTCTTAGTTGGATTCAGGGCCCCCCTTGTTAGGTAGCTCAGGGCCACCCTTTAGGTAGTAGGGTCTCCCTCTTTATGAAGTCTGGGGCCCCCTTCCATGTGTGTCAGGGCGACCCCTTCGTAGTCAGGGACCCACCTTTCACTGTAACAGAGGGCCCCATTTAGTAGTACGGGCCACCTTTATGTTGCTAGGGGCACCCTTTATGTTGCCCCAGGCCACCTTTAGTAGTCGGGCCCCCTTTATATGTAGTGAAGGGCCCCCCTTTATGATAGTCAGGGTCCCCTTTATTGTGTAGCCACAGGGCCCCCTCCTCTTTAGTAGTCAGGGCCCCATTTCAGTAGTCAGGGTAGCCACCTTTATGATATGAATAGGGGTGCGCGCTCCCTTATATGTAGCCGCATGGCCCCCCGTGTGTATTAGTCACGTGGCCCTCCCTTAATTAGCCAGAGGCCCCCTTTAGTAGCCTGGGCCCCCCCTTAGTAGCCGGGGGCCACCCCTTAATAGCTCGAGGGCCACTGTAACAATCAGTAGACAGGGCCCGCCCACTTAGTAAGCCAGTGCCCCATTATAGTCAGGGCCCCCATCTAGTAGACAGTGGCCCCCTTAATGTAGTCACGGGCCCCCTTAATTAGACAGGGCCCCCCATTAGTAGCTCAGGCACCACGCACCCCCTTAAATGTGTGTTACAGGGCCAACATTAATTACGTGCCAGGGACCCCTTAGATAGTTTAAAAAAAAAAAATACTGAACGCAAGAAAAATAAAACAACCAGGCCACTTACACTTGCTCCTGGCTCATAAGAGTGCGTGATCGCTTGACTGAGATCCCGCCGGCTGCCCTGACCGCACCTTGCGGATAGGACGGCGCGGTGAGAGTGAGTCATCCGTCGCGTCACTACGTTAAGTGCGCGGAGGGTAGTGGGAGACCGAGGCGTACGTGGTTCAAACCCCTAGCGGTCTGCCAGCCTGGCGTACAGGTAGATTAGGCAGAGCGCAGCTCAAATAAAGATGGAGAGAATGTAGACGTTAGTGAAAGGGGCGCTGGTGCTCCGCGACGAGGTTACCAGTTCGAGCACTCTAGAGCTCCTCGGGGTCCTGGGACACGTTAGTCCCCGGAATAAGTGGCCGGTCTGGCTGGTCCCGCTCAAGGACGCAGGGTTCCGGTTGAGCTCAGCGGAACGGAATGCCGCCGGCCGGGCCCCGGGGAGCAGACGCCTGACTCCGGGGACCACAGACGGACTCGGGAGGGGGGGGGGAGGGGGCCACGCGGGGGAGAATTCAACCCCGCCACGGCAGGCCGCCAGTCCGAGCCTGTACAGGAATAATATCTATAGGTGGGATATTCATTATATCCGGGGATATATCTATTGTGTTTATTTTATACAGGGGTATATCTATAGCGTGTGTTATATACAGGGCAGATATCTTAGTGTGTATTATATATACAGGAGTTTATCTTGATAGCTATGTGTTTTTTTTAATCATTGCTCGGTAAATCTATAGTGTATTTATATAACAGGGTATATTGTCTATTTAGTGTGTATTTTATACTATACAAGGGCTATATCTATCAGCGTGTTTTATATCTAGGGTATAAGTTATGGCGGTATGTTATATTTCTGGGTATATTATTCTTTAGTGTATTATATAACAGGGTTATAACTTATAGTGTGTATTACTATACAGGAATTAATATTATAGTATGTTTTATATAGAGGGCTATCATACAGTGGTGTTATAGGGTTATATCTACTTGCATGTATTTATTATACAGGGGTGGGAGATGGTAGTCTATAGCGTGAGATTTTTATTGAGGGCTATATTTATGGTGTGCTTTATAAAAGGTATACTTATAACGTGTATTATAGACACAGTGTGATATCTTATAGGTGTGAGTCGGTTGTTATACAGTGGTATAATCTATAGTTGTGTTCTAATTATCAGGGGATACTATATATAGTGTATTATACACTACGGGTGTATATTATATATAGATACTAATAAACGTGTAGATATGTACAGGGTTTATCATTACGCGTGTAGCCTGACACACAGGTATATACGCGGTATATATAGCTGATAGCTGTATTATTTACATGGTATATCTACAGTGGTGATATTACTATACAGGCATTTTATCTATTATAGTGTGTGATTATCATACAGGGTCGTATTGTCGATTTTTGCCAGTACTAGTTTAACTCAAGGGTCATATCTATAGCATGTGTTTTATCTATGGGTATATCATATTGTAGCATGTTTTTATACAGGATATATCTATAGCATGTTATATATACAATATGGTATAATCTAATAGTGTTTAATATATAAGCAGGGATAATGTTCCTTTATGGTTATTATATTACAGGGGTATTAGATATAGTGTGTTTATACTCGGGGGCTTTGTGGGGCATCTCGCCTGGCTACAGAGGGCGACTTGGTGGGGGCATTACCTTGATACTGGACGGGACTAAATATGGGGACATGCATACCCTGGCTAGTTCGGGGGGGGGGGCTATAGGGGCATTCGTACATGGACTAGTGGTGGAGCATAATATGGGGCATCTAAACTTGAATTAATGGGGGGCCTAATATGGGACATTACCCTGGCTAACTGTGGGGGCTTTATATGGGCATCTCCCCTAGCGTACTGGGGGGCTATGTTGGGCATCTCCCTAGCTACAGGGGACTATATGGGACATTTACCAGGCTACAGTGGACTATGTGGGGCATCTCCTTGGGTGCAGGGGGCTATGTGGGGCATCTTCCTGGCTACAGGTGGCTATACGGGGCATCACCCTGGCTACAGGGGGATTGTGGGCCATTCTGCCCTGGAGACAGGGGGCACTTGACCGTGTGGGCCATATCTCTGGACGATCAGGGGGACATATTACTGGACTATACACGGGGCTTACTACCTGGCCTGCAGAGGGCATATTACCTGGGCTAACATAGGGCAAGATATACCCACTACTAAATCGGGGGCAAACATTAATACCTTGGTGACAGGGAGCAATTTACTCTAGCGTGGCCTTATTAGAGGTGGATAGATTAGAAATAGTGTAGAATAATTAACCTATCCTACCTACATGGCTAGACTATAAATGTTCATCTAAAGTGGGATCTTACTACCCACTTTCTACCCTACATAGGGTCATATATAGCTATCTTTTACCTTAGGGGGTAATTAGTCTTCATGGTTTCCTCACAGGGCTAATTATAATATGCAATACCTGTACAGTATGTAACAATTTAAGGAGAAGTTCCATTTAAACAGTTCTAAATTATATGGTCGGCCCTTTAAGGATGGTAAAACCATGAGGCTGATGTGGCCCCTGGTGGAAAACGATGTTTGAACCGGTGATATATAGATGTATTATAAACAGGTATTTTATCGTGTTCTCTAATATCAGGGTTATAGCTATAGTGTGATTATATTACAGGGTATATATATAATGTTTGTATGTATATAAGGATATATCTATAGTGTTGTCTTATATACAGGGTATATTTATAGCGGGTGTTATATACATGGTATATCTATAGTGTATTATATACAGGGTATATCTATAGCGTGTATTATATACAGGGTATATCTATAGCATGTGTTATATACAGGGTATATCTGTAGCAGGTATTATATGCAGGGTATATCTGTAGCAGGTATTATATGCAGGGTATATCTATAGCATGTTTTATATACAGGGTATATCTATAGTGTATTATATACAGGATATATCTACAGTGTATTATATGCAGGGTATATCTATAGTATGTTATATACAGGGGATATCTATAGCGTGTATTATATAAAGGTTATATATAGTGTGCGTTATATACTGGGTATATCTATAGTGTGTATTTTATATAAAGGGTATATATATAGTGTATTATATACTGGGTATATCTATAGTGTGTCTTACATACAGGGTATATCTATAGCAGGTGTTATATACAGGGTATATCTATAGTGTGTGTTATATATAGGGTGTATCTGTAGCAGGTATTATATGCAGGGTATATCTATTGCGTGTGTTATATACAGGGTATATCTATAGTGTATTATATACAGGGTATATTTATATTGCGTTATATACAGGGTATATCTATAGCATGTGTTATATACAGGGTATATCTAAAGTGTGTATTATATACAGGGTATATCTATAGTTTATTATATATAGAGCATATCCATAGCGTATATTATATGCAGGGTATATCTATAATGTGTATTATATGCAGGGTATATCTTTAGTGTGTATTATATACAGGGTATATCTATATTGTGTGTTATATACAGGGTATATCTATAGTGTATTGTATACAGGATATATTTATAGAGTGTTATATACAGGGTATATCTATAGCATTTGTTATATACAGGATATATCTATAGTTTATTATATATAGGGCATATCCATAGCGTATATTATATACAGGGTATATCTATAGTATGTATTATATGCAGGGTATATCTATAGTGTGTCTTATATACAGTGTATATCTATAGCGGTTGTTATATACAGGGTATATCTATAGTGAATTATATGCAGGGTATATCTATAGTGTGTCTTACATACAGGGTATGTCTATAGTGTATTAAATAAAGAGTATATCTATAGCGTGTGTTATATACAGGGTATATCTATAGTTTATTAAATATAGGGCATATCCATAGCATGTATTATATGCAGGATATATCTATAGTGCGTATTATACACAAGGTATATCTATACTGTGTATTATATACAGGGTATATCTATAGTGTATTTTATAGAGGGTATATCTATAGTGTGTATTATATAAAGGGTATATATATAGCGTGTGTTATATACTGGGTATATCTATAGTGTGTCATATACAGGGTATATATAGCGGGTGTTATATACAGGGTATATCTATAGTGAATTGTATACAGAGTATATTTATAGTGAATTATATACAGGTTATATCTATAGTGTGTATTATATACAGGGTATATCTATAGCGTGTGTTATATACAGGGTATATCTGTAGCAGGTATTATGCGCAGGGTGTATCTATAGCGTGTGGTATATACAGGGTATATCTATAGCGTGTGTTATATACGTTTATAACTTGTGTATTATATACAGGGTATATCTATAGTGGTTATTATATACAGGGTATATCTATAGCGTGTGTTATACCGGGTATATCTATAGTGTGTGTTATATACAGTCTTTATCTATAGTGTGTGTGTTATATATAGGATATATCTATAGTGTATTATATACCTGGTATATCTATAGTGTGGGTCATATACAGGGTGTATCTATAGCGGATGTTATATACAGGGTATATCTATAGTTTATTAAATATAGGGCATATCCATAGCATGTATTATATGCAGGATATATCTATAGTGCGTATTATATACAAGGTATATCTATACTGTGTATTATATACAGGGTATATCTATAGTGTATTATATACAGGGTATATCTATAGTGTGTATTATATAAAGGGTGTATATATATATATATATATATATATATATATATATATAGCGTGTGTTATATACTGGGTATATCTATAGTGTGTCATATACAGGGTATATATAGCGGGTGTTATATACAGGGTATATCTATAGTGAATTGTATACAGAGTATATCTATAGTGAATTATATACAGGTTATATCTATAGTGTGTATTATATATAGGGTGTGTCTGTAGCAGGTATTATATGCAGGGTATATCTATAGTTTATTAAATATAGGGCATATCCATAGCATGTATTATATGCTGGATATATCTATAGTGCGTATTATATACAAGGTATATCTATACTGTGTATTATATACAGGGTATATCTATAGTGTATTATATACAGGGTATATCTATAGTGTGTATTATATAAAGGGTATATACACTCACCGGCCACTTTATTAGGTACACCTGTCCAACTGCTCGTTAACACTTAATTTCTAATCAGCCAATCACATGGCGGCAACTCAGTGCATTTAGGCATGTAGACATGGTCAAGACAATCTCCTGCAGTTCAAACCGAGCATCAGTATGGGGAAGAAAGGTGATTTGAGTGCCTTTGAACGTGGCATGGTTGTTGGTGCCAGAAGGGCTGGTCTGAGTATTTCAGAAACTGCTGATCTCCTGGGATTTTCACGCACAACCATCTCTAGGGTTTACAGAGAATGGTCCGAAAAAGAAAAAACATCCAGTGAGCGGCAGTCCTGTGGGCGGAAATGCCTTGTTGATGCCAGAGGTCAAAGGAGAATGGGCAGACTGGTTCGAGCTGATAGAAAGGCAACAGTGACTCAAATAGCCACCCGTTACAACCAAGGTAGGCAGAAGAGCATCTCTGAACGCACAGTACGGCGAACTTTGAGGCAGATGGGCTACAGCAGCAGAAGACCACACCGGGTGCCACTCCTTTCAGCTAAGAACAGGAAACTTGAGGCTCCAATTTGCCCAGCTCATCGAAATTGGACAGTAGAAGATTGGAAAAACGTTGCCTGGTCTGATGAGTCTCGATTTCTGCTGCGACATTCGGATGGTAGGGTCAGAATTTGGCGTCAACAACATGAAAGCATGGATCCATCCTGCTTTGTATCAACGGTTCAGGCTGGTGGTGGTGGTGTCATGGTGTGGGGAATATTTTCTTGGCACTCTTTGGGCCCCTTGGTACCAATTGAGCATCGTTGCAACACATTGTGGAATCTATGCCACGAAGAATTGAGGCAGTTCTGAAGGCAAAAGGGGGTCCAACCCGTTACTAGCATGTTGTACCTAATAAAGTGGCCGGTGAGTGTATATAGCGTGTGTTATATACTGGGTATATCTATAGTGTGTCATATACAGGGTATATATATATAGCGTGTGTTATATACTGGGTATATCTAGAGTGTGTCATATACAGGGTATATATAGCAGGTGGTATATACAGGGTATATCTATAGTGAATTATATACAGGTTATATCTATAGTGTGTATTATATACAGGGTATATCTATAGCGTGTGTTATATACAGGGTATATCTGTAGCAGGTATTATGTGCAGGGTGTATCTATAGCGTGTGGTATATACAGGGTATATCTATAGTGTATTATATACAGGGTATATCTTTAGTGGTTATTATATACAGGGTATATCTATAGCGTGTGTTATACCGGGTATATCTGTAGTGTGTGTTATATACAGGATATATCTATAGTGTATTATATACCTGGTATATCTATAGTGTGGGTCATATACAGGGTGTATCTATAGTGTGGGTTATATACAGGGTATATCTATAGTGTATTATATACAGGGTACATCTATAGAATGTATTATACTCAGGGCCGCCATTAGGGGGGTACAGGCACTACAGGTGTATGGGGCCCGGCCGGTCTGTGAAGCAAGGGGGGGGCCCGCGGCTGCCAGCAGGTACCGCCCCCTTGCTTCACAGTGGGGCCCCCACACATCTCAGGGGCCCGTTCTGTGCCTCCGTGTCACAGCTGCACTCTCCTCAGTAACTGTACATATAGACAGTTTCATTGTCTCCTGCGCTCTGACCGGAGCAGCCGGGCCCCGCCTCCCTTGTTTCAGATGTTTGGTAAATAGAACAGGCCCCAGGCCTGTTCTATTTCCCAAGCTCTAAGCATCAGGGCCGCACAGGCAGCCGCGATGCTGCTGATTCACTGAGGTGGCTCCGCAGCCTGAATACTCCGGCAGTGTCACTGGCTGCCTGTGAAGAGAGACGGGGCCCTGTGAGGGGGACAGAGGGAGGGGGAGGTCACATGGGAAGCAGGGGGTCCTGGGAGGAAGCACAGCAGCAGCTGGAGGAGGAGGGCTGCTCATCTTCACATAGTGTGTAAAGTAAGTGTGTGTGCATAGATCCTGGGCATGGGTGTGTGTGTGTATACTGTATATAGATGTGTGCATATATGCTGTGCATGTCTATATACTGTGTGAGTATATATTGAATGTATGTGTACTTACTGCATGTATAAGTATACTGTGTCTGTGAATAGTGATTGTATATAGCATGTGTATATACTGTTTGTGTGTGCAATGTGTATACACTGTGTGTTTGTATAAAGTGTGTGTAGCATGTGTGTGTGTGTATTTTGTGTCTAGTGTCTGTATACCTAGCCTAAATTATAAAAAATGCAAATTCTTTTATACCTTACTGTAGCAGATGATGAGATTAATAATAGGTAGATAGATATAAAATAGATATGAGATAGATATGAGATAGATAGATAGATAGTTATGAGATAGATAGATAGATAGAAGATACATGGGATAGATAGATAGTTGTTTATAAGGTATAAATAGATGTGAGATAGATGGGATAGATAAATATTAGATATAGTTATGAGATAGATAGATAGATAGGAGATAGATAGAAGATACATGGATGGATAGATAGTTGTTTATAAGGTATATAGATAAATAGATGTGAGATAGATGGATATATATGGGATAGATAGATAGATAGATACTTAGATCAATATGAGATAGATACTTAGATCAATATGAGATAGATAGAGAGATAGATATGAGAGAGATAGATAGATATGAGAGAGATAGATAGATAGATCAATTTGAGATAGATAGATAGATATGAGAGATAGATATGAGATAGATAGAAGATACATGGATAGATAGATAGTTGTTTATAAGGTATATAGATAAATAGATGTGAGATAGATGGATATATATGGGATAGATAGATATGGGATAGATAGATAGATAGATATGAGAGAGATAGATATGAGATAGATAGATAGATAGATATGAGATAGATAGATAGATAGATAGATAGATAGATAGTTGTTTATAAGGTATATAGATAAATAGATGTGAGATAGATGGATATATATGGGATAGATAGATATGAGATAGATAGATATGGGATAGATAGATAGATAGTAATGAGATAGATAGATGGATATGGGATAGATAGATATGAGAGATAGATATGAGAGAGAGAGATAGATATGGGATAGGTATAAGGTATATCAATAGATATGAAATAGATTGATAGAGAGATTTATAGAAGATAAATAGGAGACAAGATGCGATAGATATGACATAGGTAGATAGATTGATAGATAAATAAGATGTGAGATGATGTCTGTGCTCCTGACTGGCTGTCTCTGGGCAGTAGGCTAGGGTGGGCTGAGGCTGCAGCTTCTTCCTGCGCTGGTACCTGGTCCAGGCGCAGTTGGGTGACACCGGGACACTATTGGTGTCCCTGGAAGCGACGTCCATGGTTATGTGATTACTAGCGGAAAGATGTCCTGGAGGCCATCCCTGCGTCCATCTCCAAGGAGCGGGTAAGGGGAACACACTATTTGCTTACATTATATTTTAGTCAGGTGTGTGTGTGTGTGTGTGGGGAGGGGGAGGGGGGTACAACATTTGTTTTTTTTAATGCTTATCTTTCCTGTCCACTTTGCCTCCTGCAGAATTTTCTTCCAACTTTTTACAGTCACAGAGACTTCTGCAGGATGTATGGCTCACTCCACTGAAAGGCCAGCAGAAGGGTATGATAGTAGCTTGCTAGAATAACAATATACTGCAGTGCCTAAGTGCTATAGTATATTGTTCCAGCGATCATTTCTATAAGTACCCGAGAGATTGAGAGAGAAAAAAAATGATATAACATGGTAATCTAGAAAAAAAAAAAAAAAAACACGCCCCCCTCTCCCCACTATTTTTTTTTTTTTTTTGTGGTACAGCAAGGGGGCCCAGACAATTTGGCTGTATGGGGCCCTGAAATTCCTGATGGCAGCCCTGATTATACTGTGTATAGTGTGTGCTTTACCAGGCATTTAAAAGGCTTATGTGACAGCTGAAGGGGGAGCTGTATGTTAAAGCGGTATTCTGGGACCTAAGAATGCTCCTTGATCGGTCGAGGCATGATTGAAATAAAATATGAGAGTCATAATTTCCTCTTGGACGCTCCTGTTCAGTCCTGGCTGCCGATCCGTTCATCCAGAATGAAAGCAGTGAACGTTCATTGTTCATGTGACAGGTGCAGCCAATCATACAACATCACCTGCATGTTCTCTATGGATTACCGTAATGACTGGGACGTATTCCAGCCGTATTGCAGCGCAGTACGGCGAGAATACGGCTGCAATCCGTCCCAGAAATAAGCCGTGTGAACGGCCCCTTAGTGTGAAGCTGCCTAAGGCCATGTCTACACTGCAGTGATCTTTTGGCAGATTCAGTATTTAGAATTTGCCAAAAATCTGACTGTAACTATTGCCCATAGACCTCAATAGAAAATCCGTGCTGTATTTACTACTAAAAATACATAACTTGGCTCAGAACATCCAAAAACATTTTTTGAAAAAAAATAAGCATAGGTGCACACTGGCGATCCAATAACATACATATATTCCAAATGCCAGCAGCACACTATAAACTAAGAAAACATCAAAGGCATATAGGAATTTTTTTTTAAAATGCATTACTGCTAGGGATATATGAAAATTTGGGATTCTTAGTTCACAATTTTGATCAAAAGTGTTTAAGCTCACCTCCCGATTTTGTCAAGGGGACCCCAGTACAAGTGAGTCCTAACACTAAAACGTTACCTCTCTTGGAGCCTGTTCAGACTACAACACCTTAGGGAGTGAAAAGGACTAGCTACTGAAGACACTGCACTGATTTAAAACCTGTGGAGATGGGCAGAGTGCAAAAAGCCAAAGAGGCAGCCACTCATCATACAGACTAAAAATACATAATTTTGCTCTGCACATCCAAAAACATTTTTTGAAAAAAATAAGCATAGGTGCACACTGGCGAGGCAATAACATACATATATTCCAAATGCCAGCAGCAAACTATAAACTAAGAAAACATCAAAGGCATATAGGAATTTTTTGAAAAATGCATTACTGCTAAGGAATTATGAAAATTTGGGGTTCTTAGTTCACAATTTTGATCAAAAGTCTCTTTGGCTTTTTGCACTCTGCCCATCTCCACAGGTTTTAAATCAGTGCAGTGTCTTCAGTAGCTTGTCCTTTTTACTCGCGAATTGTTGAGGTCTGAACAGTCTCCAAGAGAGATAACGTTTTAGTGTTAGGACTCATCTGTACTGGGGTCCCCTTGACGAAATCTGGAGGTGAGCTTAAACACTTTTGATCAAAATTGTGAACTAAGAACCGCAAATTTTCATATATCCTTAGCAGTAATGCATTTTTTAAAAAAATCCTATATGCCTTTGATGTTTTCTTAGTTTATAGTGTGCTGCTGGCATTTGGAATATCTGTATTTACTACTGTAGGATTTCTAAACTGCCAACCTTCCGCCAGTGGGTAGAACATGTTCTCTCTTCTGATGGATTATTTGCGGATTCTAGTATATTCAATGTACTAGGAAATCTGAACACCTCTGTCAAAATCTGCGGTACGGCGATGTTAAAATGGCGTCGGATTTTCAACTGCATTTTAACATTTGCAGTGTAGATATAGTCTAAGGTTCCTGAGAAAATGTCTATTAACCTGGTGAGGTTGTTTCATTTTGCCTTTTGTTACTCCTGAAAAAATGACTATGTTTAATTTCTGTATACAGCTGAAGGAAGCATAATTTTTTTAGTTATTCAAATCAGAGACAATAAACTTTGTGTTTTGAGTTTGCACTAAAACCTTTGTCTGTGCTAAACAAGTACCTACCTCTGAGCTGACACCCCTTCATTGATGGAGGATGTGGGCCTAATCACCCGAGAGCACAGGTGGTGAAAGTTGGTGAAGAGTGTATGTTCTGGGTAAAGGCAGTAGCACACTCTCAGAGTATGGAGTAGCTCATTAAGTACCTGGTGCAGAACAACTTGCAGCGGCAGGCTCAACAGGAGACAAACAGGGCTCAATAGGAGACAAGCAAGCTCCTGATTCAACAGACTGGTCCTCACCACATATCTAACCGTCGAACCTCAAAAAGCCTACTATGATATAGGTATTGCAAGTTAAATGCAGAAATGCTGGTTCTTCTGGGGGTCGTGTTGACAGTCTGGGACAAGCCGGGACAAGCCTTCCAGGTGCCAAATGTTCGACCTTCTCCACCTGGTCCAAAGAATGTCTACAGCCTGACACCTGTACCTCTGCCCAGATGGTGGTAAGAGTCATAATGGATCGGTTTGTCCATTCTCTTCCTGAGTCCGTCCAATGCTGGGGTGCCTAAGGAGACCACCACAATGCAGATGACCTTGTGGGCCATGTAGAGGAATGTGTGGCTGTTGAGAACTTCCTTGGCAGTCAAGGAAGCCTATGGTCACCCTACTCGGCATTCAAAGTGGAGCTTAGGCTCAAAGGAGGTAGCCCAAATCTTCCTGTGACAGGCATCCAAAGACGCAGAAAAGACAAGCGCCAGTGACATGAAGTCAAGCCTTACCCATCATTTGCTGGAGGTGCCATGGTTCTGACCATATAGCCGCTCATTGTCCTACAACAACTGAGCCCATGGAGCGCTCCATAGGGTGATGCTGCTGCCTGCAGTGCTGTTCTTTATACTGGCGAGGGACTGCAGGCCTGAGATGTGACCGTCAATGGAGTCCAAGTAACTGGACTCTTGGACTCCGAGAGCCTAGTCACCCTGGTGACTGCTACACTGCTCCATGAGCTGGTACTTGGGAACAGGTGAGGGTTATGTGTATTCATGGAGATACCAGGGCGTAGCCCATGACCTAGGTTACCCTCTGTACAGACTCCATACAGGCATCATGTCCCACGGGGTGGGAATTGTAAAGGACTTAATGCATGATAAAATTATTGGTCTGGACTTTCCTCTTTTCTGGGATTTATGGGCCAAAAAAAAACGGCCCAATAATCCAGAATAATCCATGCAACAATGGTTCTGGAGATGTGATAAGCTTATCTGGCAGTAGAAATGAATTCCTCCGTCTGTGAATTTTGGGATTGCTCAACTCCAGGATTTCACTTTAAAAGACTTCCAGAATTAAGTGACAGTATTATAAGGAATTCCTCATGAGCCGGGGGCTTGTAATTGTTTTCCTCATTTTGCTTTTAATAACGATTTGTTGTATTCGGTGACCAAAGCGAGGGATAAGGTGTTAGAGCAATTAATTGTGCCGGGGCCTTATTGATGTATGGTCTTAGATATGTCCTATTCCCATGTGTTGGGTGGTCACCTTCGCGCTGACAAAACCCAGGAGAGGATACTATAAAGGTTTTACTTGAAATATTTGACTTTTGTCATTCTTGCCCAGTCTGCCAGTTTTGCCCAGTCACCCACTTTCAAAGTTGTTTAGTTCCCCTATCTATAATAGAACTCCTGTTCAAATGGCTAGCTATGGACTAAGTGGACCCCTTAAGAGGTAAGCCAGAGGTCATCAATATATATTGGTGGTGGTAGATTATGCTAGCCGGTACCCTGAGGCATTGCCTTAAAAGAATACCTCAGCGAAATGTATAGCCCAATAGTTATTCCAGATATTCTCATAAACAGGGCTACTGAAAGAAATTTTGACAGACCAGGGAACACCGTTTGGTTGAAAGGTTCTGCCTACTTCTGTATTTGGTGTTTTCTGTCTGAGAAGCCTCTACGGGATTCTTACCCTTTGAACTATTGAATGGCAGACACCTTGAGGGGTTACTTGATGGGGCTAAGGAGACATGGGAAAATGAGGCTGCTCCCTATAAAAGTGTCATTGAGCATGTGGTCAAGATGAAGGAAAGGATCTCCAATGTTATGCCCATTGTGAGGAAACATGTACCTTATTTTTCGGACTATTAGGCGCACCGGATTATAAGGCGCATTATCAATGAGCGCCTGCTTAGGCGTCTAGGTTCATATATAAGGCGCACCAGATTATAAGACTCAGCGCATTAAATGAAACAAAGTTCAGACCGTAAGCCAAACTTTATTCAACACTTTCACAATAACTGTCAACTTGTAAAGTTGTAACAAAAATCAATACACGTACAGTACTTTTTCATTTCATTCCTCCACCACAAATCCATCAAATCCTTCATCTTCATTGTCGGAGTTTAACAGTTGCGCGATTTTGACAGCAAGCATTCTCGGGTCCCACTCTTCATTATCTGAGTCAGTCTCGTTGCTGCTGCTTAGCTCTGGAGACTGATACCTTCTCCCAGGCATCCACGATAGTGGCATAACTGGCACGGCGTTGCCTCCCTGTATTGGTGATACACACAGCTCACAATTTAACTTTAAATGACCTGTTGAATGTAAAAAGAAAAGACAGTGTTTTCCATGCCAAATGGCTGCTACCAGAATGTTAGAATGCCTTTTGGGTTACAGGGAGCCCATGCCATCTTCAATAGGACAGAATTTTAGGCCCAAATAATTAGTATGCAGTGCCATACTTGGATGATATAGGTATGTAAGAGGGCAAGGAGTAAAATTGTTGATGGCAGGTTTGTGTCACCAAGGTGGCTGGCCTTGGTAATGTAGAAAACCCTGTAGTCTGCTGCCACTGACATTATGTTGTTTAGACAATTTTCTTGTGGTAATTCGGGTCCGGGTTTTTTATGCAGCGGCCTGAGAGCCTGGTTGGAAAGGGTTGCTACCATACTACAGCCTAGATTCAGGGCCGGGACAAGACATTTTGGTGCCCTAGGCAAGTACAGCCAATGGCGCCCGCCCTCGCTCCCAAAAAATTGCACCCCCCACACTAATTCCTCTCACCCCTGTGCCAGGTCCTGTCACTAACTTTCTGCATATTCCACATAGCTCCAGTCCATCTCCTCAGCAGTCGCTGCACAATGAAAATCAGCCCTGACAAATTTACGTTTTCAGAATCGCTCACCTCCCTATGACAGTGTAATACCCCTAAATAACAGTCACCAAATAATCCACCGATACATGGAGCAAATCTACCAGATGAAGGATTTTTACTAAAAAACACTCCTACAAAGTCAAGACCCAAAACTATTACTACTTAAGGATCAAATAATCCTGCCAGAGCCTGACCGACCGCGACCCCCACATGTGACTATCAGCTGTACACAGGCTCTACAGACCTATACCATCGCCATACAGTGACCATATAGTGGTAGATACTAGTTGTATATAGACGCTCTGTAGACATATAAGTGATTACACTGCAGTTACATTTAGTGACTCACAGGAGACATAATTTTGATCAGCGTCGTTCACTTTCCCTTTTCTTCTCCATCCGGTTCACACCTTCATGCTGATTGTTCCCGGCCAATACTCGTCCCTGAGGATTTGAACACAAATATCTTAAAATCCTCACATTTCCAGTATCTCCTTAATTATAGGTATATAAGTCCCTCAGTTAGACAGGTATATATGTCCCCTCAATTAGGCAGGTATATATAGGTCCCCATCAGTTAGGCAGGTATATAGATATGCCCCTCAGTCAGGCAGGTATATAGATATAGGGGCACTCTCAGGCAGGTCTATAGATATAGGGTCACTCTCAGGCAGGTATATTGATATAGGGGCACTCTCAGGCAGGTATATAGCTATAGGGGCTCAGGCAGGTATATAGGGGCACACAGGCAGGTATATAGCTATAGGGGCTCAGGCAGGTATATAGGGGCACACAGGCAGGTATATAGCTATAGGGGCTCAGGCAGGTATATAGGGGCTCAGGCAGGCATATAGGGGCTCAGGCAGTATATAGGGGCTCAGGCAGGCATATAGGGGCTCAGGCAGGCATAAAGGGGCTCAGGCAGGCATTATAGTGGCTCAGGCAGGCATATAGAGTCTCAGGCCGGCATTATAGGGGCTCAGGCCGGCATTATAGGGGCTCAGGCAGGCATATAGGGGCTCAGGCTGGCATTATAGGGGCTCAGGCTGGCATTATAGGGGCTCAGGCAAGTATATAGGGGCACTGAGACTATATAGGGGCTCAGGCAGGCATATAGGGCCTCAGGCAGGCATTATAGGGGCTCAGGCAGGTATATAGGGGCACTGAGGCAGTATATAGGGGCTCAGGCAGGCATATAGGGGCATGAAGACAGGTAAAATAACAACATTAATACTCACCTTACCTGCTTCCCGGCCACACGCTCCTCTTCTGTCCTCTTCTTTTCCAGCTGCGCGCTCCTCCGGCAGCTCCTCGGGCGCACAGTCTATGACGCGCTGTGCGCCCGAGTATGGGCAGCGGCGTGATGAGGTCATTACATCGCGCCGCTGCCAGCTGAGCGCATGGGGCCGCGGCGGGTCCTCAGCGCTATGAGGACCCGGTGGCCCCGCTGAGTCAGACCCGTAGCGGTCTGACACTGTCTGTGGAGTAGGGAGCGCTCGCTCTCTGCTCCACAGGAGCCGGCAGCTGTATGTGCGTCCGCAGGGACCGCCGGCGCTTCAGGCCCATGGCAGCGGCCTGGAGCCCGGCGAGGTTCGGGGCCCCTGTCTGCGCCCCTAAGGGACAGGAAGAGGAAGTCGCCCTAGGCGATCGCCTACCTCTGTCTACCCGTCGTCCCGGCCTTGCCTAGATTTTTCTCAGGCATTTAAAAGGCAGCTGTAACAGCTCAAGAGGAGCTGTATGTTAAAGCTTGAAGCCTCCGTTCAGAGTGCCTAAAGGATCCTACAGAGATCTGTACCATTCACCTGGTGAGGTTGTTTGATTTTTCCTTTTGTTACTCCTGAAGAAAGGACTGTTTTAATTCTGTAAAAAGCTGAAGGAACCATATTTTTTTGGTTGTTCAGGTACAAGATACAATAAACTTTAGGCGACATGTATGAAATTTGGCGTTCAAATGCCAAATTTAATGTGCATTATAGTAGCATAGAATATGCCTGATTTATGAACCCGCTCTAGAGCAGGTAATGCGCCTAGAATTGCCGTACTGAAGCTATAAATCTATAGCTTCGTACGGTTCTAGTGCGCCACACACCCCCCAGAAATCAGACGCATTACAAAGTGCCGCTTGCACTCTGCCGCTGGCGTATGGGAGGGTTTTCAGTAATGCGAACCAGGCTGTGCCTGATGTCTTGCTGAAAATACAACAGACTTCTGGGGCAGACCCGTTCATACATGTCCCCTTTGTGTTTTAAGTTTGCACCAAAACCTGAATCTGTACTAAACAAGTGACTACCTTTGAGCGGACACCCCACAGTAGTAGGTTAAATACTGTATGTAAGCAGGATGCTCCCCCTAGTGGAGACAGTCAGCAGACCTGTGCTCGAGATTTCACCAATTTCAGTGGACTTTCTTACAGTAGGTAACATACACACAGTAGTATTACATCTGATTAAAAGTTCTAGTTTATATCTTGCATTTAGGTGTGTGTATTTAGTGTGTGTGTGTGTGTATATATATATATATATATATATATATATATTCCATCATGAATGTTCCTTTATAACTATATATAGAATGGTCTTTGCGTTTGACTTGCCCTCCTTATTTCTTTAGGTGTCTTTTGCAGAAAAGTAGGTCTTTTCCTGAATGTTCTATTAAAGATGGACAAGACCAGAAAACAAATGGCAGACAGAATATTAAACCTCGCCCTAGAAATAATCTATCTGCTGACTGGAGAGGTGAGGGATTCTGGGTATCATGTCTCGAGTCTTGTATCTTTTAAGTAAGGAGATGGTTGGAGAGGTGAAGGGAATGTATAAGGTGACATCAGTGTCTCTCTGTGTACAGGATTACATAGTAGTTAGGAAGATATCTGCTGAGGATGAAGCACGTAGCAGGGACCAGGTTTCCATCACAAGACCTCTACCTCAGTCACTGATACACAAGAAAAGTCAGGAGATCCTGGACCTTACCAACAAGATCACTGAGCTGCTGACTGGAGAGGTGAGCGCTGCGGAGAGGGAGGTTTCTGGGTGGTCACTGGAAGGCTGAGCACTGCTGGGAATGAGGTTTCTGGATGATGACTATAGAGGTGAGCTATGCAAGGAGAGAGGTTTCTGGATGATGACTTGACAGCAGAGGAAAGGTAGGCAATTGGCCACTTAGTATATGAGTATGTTGCACAGTAATGCCGACAAGGGACCTCTCTATCCCATATATCCAAACAGCAAAGTCAGTAAGTACTCCGGCCATTATATTTAAAACATAATATTTTTTATTCTATATTCTTTAAAAAAGCATACATATGCCCTTCTTTCGGTGTTATGCAATATGCGTATTATTTAATTGCAAGATACTCAAGTTTTCAGTTGCGGCGAGCCGCCGTTTAGGTATGAAGTCCACGACCATCTCGGTCTTCATCTCCGGGTTTTCACAAGAGGTACGCCAGGAGTCCGGGCTGAGCGCACGTCAATCAGCGACGTTTCGAGACACGATTTTCTCAGCCAAGAAAGAGACTATCGTGTCTCGAACGTCGCTGATTGACGTGCGCTCAGCCTGGACTCCTGGCGTACCTCTTGTGAAACCCGGAGATGAAGACCGAGATGGTCTGTGGACTACATACCTGAAGGCGGGCTCGACGCAACTGAAAATTTGAGTATCTGCAATTAAATATACGCATATTGCATAACGCCGAAAGAAGGGCATATGTATGCTTTTTTAAAGAAGATAGAATAAAATATATATGTTTTTTTTTCCAATGTGTTTTATTGAGTATTTCCATGTCAAACAGGTATACAGTTAAACATTGTACCTATAACAATTATCAAAATAGTCAAATAAACAATCTCTCTTTGTTATATTAGCTTTTTGCGTCTTTCAAGAGTCATAAGGAAAATACCCTTTTTACTATAAATCCCTTACCCTCTAATTCCCCCTCCCCCCAACTTAATAAAACTTATGAATGCAAGGGACAAGCAACTGGTTCTGTTCCTCTGGGTAACTCCAGTTTTACTTAACATCTGCATGCATGTCCTAGATGCTGTTCCTACATATATTACTCTTAATGAGTACTATTAGTGATTCGGTAAGACTTGTAGGAAAGGAAAGAGAAAACCAGAAAACCGTAAACACTGGTTCCATGTCCCTCCACATAAACCACATAAATAACATATGAACCGTCTGAGCTTCTCAGTCTCCAAAAGTTAGGCGGTCGAAGGGCGAGTAGCGTGCAGCCGTCCCCCATGCGGGCTCCCCTCTTCTACCCCAAACTATGGGTCAAGCATCGGTGGATCCCCCTCCAAAACTCTATTTTGATACCATGCGGTTAAGTAAAAACTATTTCTTATAGCATTTTTGACTACGATCTGGCAGCAAAAGATAAGCTTTCCCAGATCAAAAAGAAATTTTCAACCGGGTTCTTTTTGTAGAGACGCCTCCCACCCAGTCCATTTTCATTAAAACGATAGTTTTTCTAAAAATAATTTAAAGGGTGGTGGTGTTTCATGAATCCAGGTTTGTAAGATCGTCTTCACTCCCGCTGCTGCGATAAAGTGTAGAAGCTTCCTGCACCCTGGTGTACATGGAGTATCATGTGAAATATATATGTTTTAATATATGCCGGAGTACTAACTGACTTTGCGACTTGACAGCAGAGCCCTGCTGGGAGGGAGGTTTCTGGATGATAACTGTAGAGCTGGACGCTGCTGGGAGGGAGGTTTCTGGATGATGACTGTAGAGCTGAGCACTGCTGGGAGGGAGGTTTCTGAATGATGACTGGAAAACTGATCGCTGGGAGACAGGTTTCTGGATGATGTTCCCATTTAGATTTCCCTGATAATGATTAGAGACACCCTATTGCCAAAAATAACTGCCATCAGTTTGTGTTAGGTTCCCATAAGGTGTCAGGATGTCACCGTCCATCTCTCCACGGAAGAGTGGGAATATTTAGACGGCCACAAGGATCAGTATGAGATTGTCATGATGGAGGACAAGCGACCACTCTCAGCACCAGGTAATAGAAAACCTATCTTATTTTTTAACTGCACCTTCTTGTAAATGACAGTTTAACGTTGACTTTTGTTTGGCTGTATTTACAATTCCCTTTTTTATGCATTTCTTTGTTTTGGTTTATAGCATGAATTTTGTATGCTTCCTTTATTACTTAAAAATACATTCAGAATACTACTGTAGAGCATCAAAATTTTGCATGTGACTAGTGTCTAAAGTGAAAAGGAGAAGCAGGTCTTAAACTGGCGAAAGTCATAAAAAACTAACACTTCCTTTTGGGAAAGCAGAATTTTTGTCTGAAAGAAAACTGGTTTGGAGGATCCTCAAGACTTTCTGTAAGCTGAGGTGTATAAGGTGTATATTAACAATGTAGTCAGTCACTATATATATATATATATATCTTCTACAGATGACTCCAGTAAGGCTCAGGCACAAGAGAGATGTCCCAGCCCTCTATATGTCAAGGATTATCCAGAGGAAAATCAGAATATCTCACAGGATTATCAGGTTGATTGAAATACAAAATTCTGAATATGATAGTGTTCAATCTCCAGTCAATAATATCCAATAATATCAGTATTATACTATCTTGCTTTATTGAAATAGTTCGAAAGCTGATAAACTGAAATTAAATGTTCATTATCTTTTTACCTGTGCAAGTGTATACTGCTGTCATGAAATATTTTGATATACTAGAACATGGCAGTTAAAGGGGTTGACCAGTTCAATAAAAATTATATTTAAAGGGATGCTCTCATCATGTTTTTCCCCAGACCCCGCTCTTCACAATTTCAGGCTTCAATTTTCTGTTCAGGCTGTGAGTTGTTCTACAGCAATAATTGGCGATTAATTCTCTGCTATGGTGTAGCGTAAGTCTGTTGGAGGGTCTTCATTGGTTGGACGGGAGTCTAAACAGCAGGTCATAGGGCTACAGAGCTTTGAAGGGTAAAAGTTTGTCATTTATAAAGACAAACAAGCTCTTGTGCTGCTAAGACACAACAGGTAGTGAAGTCACCATCCTGGCCACTGCATAGAGAGATAATGAATAACCCAGAAAAGCTTGTGTTCACAAGCTGGAGATAAGAACTGGTCTATCTCTGAAAAAAAGCAAAATCAGAACAGTAATGTATTTGGTAATAATCTGTATTTACTTTTGCCTTTATGTGATCTAACACTATGCTCTTATTTTCCTTCATCATCGCTATCTCCACTCTCCTCACACACTTGATCTGCTTATCCCCAAAACTCCCTGGCTGGACCAATGAACTCTACATCTCCCTGCATTCTACCCTCACACCTGTTGCCGCCACCACACCTCTTTCCTCACTGTTAATGCCCTTCCGCACCAAACCAAACCTGCCAAACCTATCAGTCTATCATACTCGACACACTGCACTCACCTACTCTCATGACTCCTTATGGCTACCGGCGGACTTATCCACCATACCAGGGGCCCCCCCACAGCACATTCCCACAATAGCTCTGCCTCCGTTGAACAGAGATCACCACTTACTAATTCCGCTAATCCCTTAACCAGTACACTTCCCTCCTGACCCGTGCCTCCACCCCCACCCCTCTCCTTGGAGCTCTCTGGAGTTGCGCCGGGTTCTGTATTAATAAACTCTCATACATAATGATTGTTCATCTCACGAACTTACTCTTGCCGTGGTCTGACTGAACTGGCTGACCCCCTCTTGGACCAGTCTCCCTGCCGCACTTCATGTTGAGTAGCGGCCCTCCAACCATTACCCACACTCGCCTGCCCTGGGTTAGTGAAGCTATGGTGGAGGTGGGGGTCGGCCTCCTTCCTGTCGTCCACACCTGTATCCTTTGTCCCCGCATCACCTCTGCCTATCCTTCACGCTCTTCTCCTTTGAAGTTGCTGACTATTGTCCGCATCTACGCCCCCCTCACGATCTCCCTATGTGGGCTGTTGTCTACCGACGCCAGGGCCCTGCCACTGACTTGATCTTGGACTACTTTGCTTCCTGGCTTCTCCACTTTTTTCCACCGGACATCCCCACTATCATCAATGGGAGACTTCAACATCTCCCAATCAAACAACCCCACACTCTGCTTCCAACTAAACTCCTTTCACTTGTTCCTCCTTCAACCGTCTCCCTGTGGGTGGAAGACCTTAGATAGAGAAGACCACCTCACAAAGATGGACCACATACACTGTGACTCATCTTCACACGCCGCTCTGCCCCCTATCTGAATCTCTAATACTCTCCACACCCTTATATACGACCACGACCTGCTTACCTTCACCCACTGATCTCCCCCACCTGCTCATCCTTTATCTTATTCCTGTACGAACCCCACTGGAAGTCTACAAAACCTCAACCCTCAACACTCTCTCTGTACTCATATTGCACCTCTTTCACTATCTTCTCATTCAATGACCCAGACGCTAGCCACCACTTTCTAACCTTACAAATCATCACCGCCCTTGTCTCAGTCGCTCCTCTCACACACAAAGAACCCGCAAAATCAACAGACACCCTGGCACACATGGACTATCACCAAAACAGCTGACGGCGTGCTTCCAGGAGATGCTCCGAACGAATGCTGGAGAAAATCTCACTCCATTCCCATGACTTTTGGCTTATACAAACACTTCACGTGCAGACATTTGTAAAGTCCGCCACTCGCCTCAGCCAAACAGGACTATTTCAACCACTCTCATTATCCTCCATGTCCAACAACCCCAGGAAAATTATTCAAAACCTTCAACGCTCTTCTCCGTCCACCCAACACCTTCCTCCCCATTCACTCTCTTCAAGGCAGATGACTTTGCCATTCACTTCCTCCAGAAGATCAAATCTTACAGAGTAAGCTTCAGCCTGTTGTCACACCCACCCTCCCCTACCCTTTACCTGCTCTTGCCCTGAACTTGCTTCCCACGGTCACTCATGGACATGCTCTCCTCCTTACTGTCCTTATCCAACCTCACTACCTGATAGTCGTGAACCACTGCATCCCACATCATCCAGTACCTCAGTGCTTCTTTCATCCAGCCCTCACCATCTCTTCAACATATCAAAAACCTATGGCATCTTCCCTTCCGCCTTTAAAAATGCTTACAATCACTCAATCCCGAAAAAAAAAACAACCTAGAGTGAGCCCTCATCTCTGTCCAACCTATTCGCCCAATCTCACTGCTCCTTTTGCTTCCAAACTCCTTCGAGGCAGCACATCTATCTTCAGCTGTCCTCCCACCTCTCTCCACATCTCTTCTTGACTCACTAAAATCTGGTTTTCGACCCCACCACTCTGCCGAAAAACCGCCCTCCTAACAAAGTCACTAATGATATGAGTAACTGCTAAAGCCTCATGCCAATTACTCTGTGCTCCTCCTTCTTAAGACTGTCCATCTGCCTTTGTCACCCGGATCTGAACCATTCATCCTCGCTTCATTTCCCTCTCATCCCTCTAGCTTCTAACAGATCTTAGCTCTTTCTCTGGATCTCCTCGTAACTCACCTGATCTGACTTTTCAGCGGTCTATCATTTCTCGCTCACCTCCTCCACCGGCCTCTCTATGTCTGTGTCCCCCAGGGTCAGTTCTGGGCCCCACTACTATTCTCTATTCTACACCCTTGGCCATAGGGTTCAGGCTCATAGCCTCACATGGCCGTTTTCCATTACCACCTGTATGCTGAATGATACCCAACTCTACATCTCCGCCCAGAGTCATTCTCTACTTCTGTGTTCTCCTGTCTGGCGTCCATTTCCCTTCTTCTCATCACGTATCCTAAATCTAAATGTGGGGGGAAAACAGAACTCAACATCTTTCCACCATATCCAACTATACCATTGCCCTGATCTCTCTATTACAGTCAACGGCTCTACACTCTCACCGGTCCAGCATAAGGCCCGCTGACCCTTGGGGTATTCCTAGGGTCTCTGCTCTTTTATTTCAAAGCTCACATCCAAACCTCACTCTGCCTGCCACCATACCACCTGGAAAAAACACTCTCGCTTCCGCATTAATCATAATTTGACATACTTACTAAAGATGCTGGTCCAATGCCTTGTCATCTCCAGCTTGATCTATCTGCTACTTCGCTTTCTCTGTGGCTACCCAGCTAGCCACCTCGCTCCCCGCCAATCCATCCTTTAACTCTGTGCCCGTTTTAATCCCACCTCTCTCCTCGCTTTGCTCCTCTGCCTCTTACCATCGGCCAATCACTTCACTGGCTCTTACCTTTTGCCATGCGTATTCTTGTCTAAGCTTATAGTTCCTATGTACTACTAGGCTCTACTTGACATCTCCACTACTTAACCTGCTGATGACTTTTTTACTTATTTTGTTCTAACACCTCTCGCTCTCTAAGCGCCTCACAGGACCTTCTCCTCTGCTCTCCCCTTATAGCTCCGCACTCTCATACGTAGCCATGACGTGCTCACTGGGATGACCCTCATCGCTGGGTAACGATCCTGCCCACAAATATTTTCAGACTGCGACGCATCGTGACATACTAGCTGCACTTTATTGCTTAAGGTTTTCCATTGGAGGTATGGACGGCCTATACATTCACTAACTTGTCACTACTTACTCCACAGACATGTCTAGCCCCTCACATCCTGTCTCTTTTCCCATCATTGTAGTTGTAAGCCCTCGCGGGGTGGTCATTACCCTCTTGTTGTGGCCAATTGTCATTATCCCTTATCACTGTACTCGTTTGACTTATGTAATGTATGTAACCCCCTCGAATGTACAGCGCCCTGGAATCCATGGCGCTTTAAAATAAATAATAATAATGTGTATAGCTTATCAATGTGGTGAGACCCCTTTAAATGGGGTCGGGGTGGGGAAAGATAGAAAACAAATGAGATACCTACTTCCTGGTCCCTCCCCTGCCATTACAGCTCCGAAGCTTATGCCAGGATGAAAACCCAGCTGTTAAGAGAAGGGGCAGAGGACCAGGAGCTAAGTATCACTTTTGTTTTGTAATTATTCTAAACTAGCCCCATTTAATTTTCATTTTAATAAACTGGACAACCCCTTTTTGGACAACTTTTTGGTTTCTTTTCAAACTTCTTTTTTAATTATCTATTATTTGTTTAAAATGTTGTAAACTAGGTTATAAATCTGAGTGATATCAAAGTTGAAGACTTAAAAGAAGAAGAGACATATCTTGGTGTAATTCAGCTGCGGAAAGAGAAAGAAATCCCTACAGATGGTAGCACAGGTAAGTGGTAACAAGTAAAGGCAATGTTTCATCAGATGCTTCTGCCTCCTTTCCATAAGGAAAAGGGTACCATAGTTTTCTTTTCATCCTCTGAAGAGAAAACAGAAACTGTATTGATTACCTGACCTTGAAGATCTGATGCTTCAGGACCAACCAGCTGGACACATGGAGTACAACTATACTTTTAAAGGTTATTGCACTTACTGGATGGACGAGCTTAACAAATCTGTTTCATAATTCCTTTATTAGAAGTAGGGGTTTCTTGTTCAGTTTCCATTATTATGTTTGTAAGTCAAGTAATAGCCATCAGGCAATGTAACTTTATAGTCTCTGTAGGTAACTTGTCATATTTTGGAGGAGCGGAATATGTTGCGGAATATGTTGGCGCTATATAAATAAAGATTATTATTATTATTATAGCCAGTCCTTAAACTGGACATGGTATCCTTAGTGGCGGACGTTCTTGCAGGAAGCCTGCCCTGTCCGAGAATAGAAAAAAACAATATAATTATCCAAAACCATATACGGGAAGAAGAAAACTATTTGTCGTGAAGGCAAAAAAAAAAGAACAACTTCTTATCAAGTGTTTAAAATTAAATTTTGGGAATGAATTCTTAAAGGGAACCTGTCACATAGCTTATGCTGCACTCACTAAGGGAGCATGAGCTCTTTACAGCAATGTGTCCCTTATTTTCTAAGAAGCAATAGTTTCAGAGCATAGTGACATAGTAGATAAGGTTGGGAATCCAACCTACAGTATAATCCTACAGTGTTGATCCAGAGGAAGGCAAAAAACCCTATAAAGTGAATGCTAATTGCCCCACACAAGAGGAAAAATTCCATCCAAATATCAAAATCAATCTATCTCCAGAATATATAAACCATAACCTGTAATATTATATTTTTTAAAAAGGCATCTAAACCCTTCTTGGACCTTGTCAATGGATCCACCTTCTTTTCTCTAGACGTAGAGGTAATTGTTAAAGGTCTAGGAATAAAAAGATCATGCAGGAGAACTGTGTACAGTCCTTACACATATTTGTAGATGGTAATTAAATCACCCCTAAGCTGTCTTTTTTTTTTTTTTCAAACTGAATAACCCCAAGCATTTACTACTGCAACCTAAAAGTTCACAGCCTGCTCTGCCAGACGTGAGTCAAGCTTGTTCTTGAGCAGGTGTTAGCTTAAGCATATGAGGTTGGATTCTTATTTAGCAATTTATTATGGATACATGAATTATTCATATGCTGAAATATTTCTTTATTTTTAGTTTATCATTTGGCCATATTGTCCAGTAACGATCATTATGAATAGGTGCGTTGCGGTTGCTAAATATGTTAAAATACCATAACTTGACAGGAAAATAGATCTGGGAAGATTATTGGCAGAGGAAGATTAAAAACACTGAAAGCTTTTTAAAGTCTGACTTAGCTCCAATTAAAGCTCAGTTCTCAGGAAAAATCTACAGTGTCCATGATGTTCAGGATGTGTGGAAACTAAAGAACAAAATAGAATTATTTTCTAATCATCTGGCACTTGATTTTGTAGTCCTCGTCCAATATCTACACAAGCAAAATGATAAAAGCATTAAAACTATTATTAAGTAGTAGTTATGAGCGGCTCCACTCAACGGTTGGGCATAAAATCCGGAGAAGCCAAGCAACAAACACTGCAACAATACACAGCAGGTCTCTGTCAATATCACTTACAACTTTAATCTCTCATTTTGTGCTCGTGTATCCTTAGTGGCAGACGTTCTCGCAGGAAGCCTGCCATGTCAGAGAATAGAATAAAACAATCTAATAATCCAAAACCATAGACAGGAAAAAGAAAACTAGTGGTCGTGAAGGCAAAAACAAAAGAACAACTTCTTATCAAGTGTTTAAAATTTAATTTTGAAAGGTTTTAGTAATTTTTTGGAGGATGCTTTATAAAATATCTACTTTGTGTTTTACCAAACTTAAAATGCAATCTGTTTCTCTTTCCAGCAGATGACTACACCAGAAACTTTGCAGAACATCTTTTCTCTCTTCCATATGATATAAATTACAACAATCTCTTAAGTCATGAAGAATATTCCACGATACTTCCTAACAGAATTATAACCTCACTCTTTCACAGCAGAGGTCAAACTACTGATCCTACTAATTGCAAGGAACCTTCATCTGGTCAATCACACATTTCTCAAAGTTCCAAAGACACAGAGAGAGAAATATTTCCATGTTCTGACTGTGGGAAACATTTTGAAAAGAAATCTAATCTTTGTATGCATGAAAGAATTCGCAGAGATGAGAATGTAGTTTTATGTCCAGAATGTGGGAAATGCTTTTGCCAGAAATTAGAACTTTTAAAACATCAAAAAAGGCACAAGGATGAAATGTCATTCTCATGTTCAGAATGTGAAAAGGGTTTTAACTATAAATCACGTCTTATTGTTCATCAAAGATCTCACACAGGTGAGAAGCCTTTTTCATGTTCAGAATGTGGGAAATATTTTACCAGGAAAGCGAATCTTGCAGAACATCAGAGAATTCACACAGGGGAGAAGCCATTTTCATGCACAGAATGTGGGAAATGTTTTATCCAGAAATGGGATGCTGTTAAGCATCAGAAATGCCACACAGGGGAGAAGCCATATTCTTGTTCAGACTGTGGAAAATGCTTTAGCCAAAAGTCGAATCTTGTTAAACATCTAAAAACGCACACAAGGGAGAAGCCATTTTCATGTTCTGAGTGTGGGAAATGCTTCACAAGAAAATCAAGTGTCATTGAACATCAGAGAACTCATACAGGGGAAAAGCCATTTTCATGTCCAGAATGTGGGAAATGTTTTAGCCAAAAATCTGATTTGGTTAAACATCAGAGAAGTCACACTGGGGAAAAGCCATATTCATGTTCTGAATGTGGGAAATGTTTTAGACAAAAATCGGCTCTAATTACACATCAAAGAATTCACACAGGGGAGAAGCCATTTTCATGTTCGGAATGTGGTAAAAGTTTTAGCCAGAAGTCCGATCTTATTAATCATCAATTAATCCATACAGGGGAGAAGCCGTTTTCCTGTTCAGAATGTGGGAAATGTTACAATCATAGATCAGCACTTGCTCAGCATAGAAGGCGAAGTCATTGTAATTTTCAGGCTGTAGCAAATGGTTTATCTCAGATGTAGTGCTCCAGAACAATTGTTTGCATTAAAAAATGTTATCATCACCCTTTTATGTTTAATTATTTCTCCAGTTAGAATTGCTTTTTATTATACAGCTCACAAAATGTAACCCTGCAAAGTGGAGTTGCAAAACTGAACTCTACTCCTTGAAGAGCTTAAGTCACTGTTCACATTTAACCATGTCTACAGAGACACCAAATCTCTTAGCCCTTTCCTTCTTGAAGATCTCAGTCAAGATGCCAAGTCATATTTCTTGCTGCTCTCTCTGGCTCATCATGAAAGCCTTCAAAACAAGCTAGCACTACTTTTGGTGGGGGGACCGTTAGGGTTTCAAACTTAGGGCCACATGTATGAAAACTGTCTAGGTTTCTAAAATTCACTTTGCTGCCCATAGAAAACCAATCAAGCAGCCCTTAATTATCATATAGTGCCTGGAAAAATGAAAGAGGTGCTCTGATTGGTTGCTATGGGCAACACAGTGAATTTTAGACCTAGTCAGTTTTCATACATGTGGCCCTTAGTTTTGTTTGGAAAAATAGTGGTGATTTTAGCTTCTCAGAAGCAGAAATTTGTAAAAAAAAAAAAAAAAAAATGTCAGCCTCAACATCAGATCTGGTTGTAAGTTCTTGTGTGTATTTAAAGGGGTTTGGGGTCCTACTGGGGAAAATACTTTAATGACTTAGTGACCTATGATACAACTGTATATGACAATGGGTTGCTGGCTACTGCACCATGATCATTTTTCATCTTGATGATCTTGGGGGTGCTGTTGATGGAACCACAATATCAGCAACAGCAGTGGCCTTGTTCCCACTTCAACTACCAGCATTAGAGTTAATGCTGATCCTGGGGGTTTAAACCTCTCTAATGCCATGGTCAATAATGATTTCAGTATCAAAACTATTTGACAAAGTGATTATGCTGCGAAAATTGCTGCTTTTCGCGCATTCCCAATCAATACAATTAATAACAATTAAGTTATATTCAATTAAAATGTTGAAAATAAATTGTTACTGTAGAACTCAACTTGTTCCACAAAAATGTAAAAGTTCTGGCTCTTTAATGTGATGATAAAAAAAACCTAAAAATATTTCTTGGTCCTTAAAGGGGTTTTCTCGCTACAAAGATCATATCTCTAATGACGGGGACTGTAAAAATAAGCACGTTTGCAATTGGTTTGCATTACCTAAATCACTTAGTAAAAGCAATATGAGCTAAAGTGTGCATCTAAAGATATTTATGCAGCAGGTGGCGGGACACGTTCCCTTTTCTCTGATTGTCTGACTGACATTTCATTCAGACTGTTCGGACACGCCCCCTGGACGGGACACACGCTCTATGCTGTGATTGGCTGCCTGCACTCTGCGCTTACTCCCTTCTGAACTGTGGAAAATGAAAGTGAAACCAACTGCCTGATATGACTGTGTGTGTATAATAAAGGCTGTCTCAGCTCCTCTCCATACCCCTTCTCCCAGTGATAGTTCTATGTAAAGGATCTGGGAAATTACTGAGTCTCTAGCTGCTAGATTTACTCTCTTTATATAACACAGCCTTATACACTGCCAACCACCCTTCCCCCATATAACACAGCCTTATACAGTCTGCTCTACCTCCTGCCTGATCAGACAGGGGAAGAAGGTGGGTAGCATGCCTTTCTCACATTTGTTTCATCAGTTCAGGCTGTATATATAATTGTTTACACCAATGCAGGTGTTACAAGGTGCCTGTGGCGCCTGGAGCTGAAAGCTGGGCAGACGTGAGAACCAGTGCAAGAGGTCTTCAGAGCTGTGACATCCTCTCCCTTCCACTGCTCACACACAATGATGATGTTGAAACTCTTCAGTGAGGGGAGACATGCCTGCTTGGAGGAGAGACTTGACTACTGACAGAAGAGACTCGCCCCTGGATTTGAAGCTGTAACAGATAGAAACAGCTCAAGTCTGCGAAAGTGTGTAATGATAAAACCCCTTTAACTAGCTGAGTTCTATGAGACTTTAGGGGGTCTTTTTTCCCCTTTAACTGGGGCTAATATATCAGTTTGCTGTTAAAAATAATAATAAAAAATTTTTTTTTTTTTTTAACTATTCTTCCTTATGTTATTAAAAATTAATCTAATGTGAAAATAAAGCCTAATATTTTACTGAAAGAAGGTGACAAAATAACCGAGTGTGAAAAATTGTTCAATCCTGTATTTAATAAGAAAAAGGAAAATGTACTTGGCAAGGAATGGGAGAAAAATGTGCCCAGTCAGAAACTGGTTAAAGGGATTGCTAGGCTCGAATAAACAAAATTATTAATAATAGTCTTCAATTGTATTAAAAAAAAATAAAAATATTGTATTGACTTCCGGGGGCGGGACTATTGAATGTGGCCGCCTTTTATCCTTGCTCCTTCTCGCAGCTCTGCATCGGCGGGTCATTATACCTGTTAATTGGCTTCTAGACCCAATTGAGAAGACCACAGAGACACCTTAAAACCTGCAGCACCTGACACACCTGCGCCGGGGCTGCTGAGGCTCACCCCGGAGGTCACAGAAATCAACTGAGATTTCAGCAAGCCTTGCCACGGGAAGCGGCGGCCATCTTAGAAAGACTGAAGAATCTTCTCAAGCGCCAAAGTCCGAAATTAACTGCTCGGAGGAGAGGAGGATCACTCAACCCGCAAACCTGGGACGCTCCCTGACCCTACCTGCTCGGGGCCCCGTCTACACACCGAAACCGGCCTCTTGTGAGTGACTCCGTCCGGTGAGCCGGGGGCGCGCTGCTGTTCCCGCGCTTCGCGGGCAGAGGACACGCTCTCCACCACTTGCAGCGACATTGACCGTTTCACAGGGTACTCCACACCGCAGAGCAGTTCGCAGTGAGCCACCGCACAGAGCGTCTTAGGCCTCGGGCTAAACTGCGGAGTAGATTGCACTAACCCGAGGTCCTGCCTGCTTGTCACCAGCTGCCCCAAAGCGCGGCGCCAAACACCCCACACTGCGACACTAGCCACATCGCGGGGCTGACTGCCCCCACTCGCAGACCTAGCCACTTCACATAAAGGAGCCGTCTTACTCGAGACCCGGCGCCAGCTAACAGGCATTGGGGTGTCCATGACTTCTGACCCAGGGACTTGCTGCCCCATGCTGTGATTGCGCTCATAGCTGCCGACCCCCGCGACTGCACTCACGGTTCTGCTCGCCACCAACACCGGGAGCCGAGAGTAAAAAACATAACCACCCAGCCCTCAGGGCAGAATTAGAGCCTGCGGACAGCCTTTGCGAGACCAAAGGCACGGGTCCATGGCCCTGGTCATCTCATTCTCTACACTTCCTTCCAACTCCATGTAGCAAGACTTGCAATCATCCCGGGCTGAGAACTTTTTTTTTTTTTTATAAGGCTTTATTTATAAACATTTTTAACACTACTTTTCCTTTCAAGAAAAATTAACATTTCACATCACATCAATACATACTTTTACAGAAGCATGAGCGGCATTACAGAGAATACAAATATCAATCTTCTCATATTGCATATATTCTTCATTTAAGCTATTTAGATGCCAGTACATGTTAATTTACCTAAAATAACTTTATTAGGCACTGTCATAAGTACTAGACCAGGATAAGTTCTCGGGACATAAAACTAGCGAGACAATCCCAGTGTGTCCTCTTGCCATATTCGCGAGAGTTTTCCAGTATGTTTTCTGTATTCCTAGGCGCTTCCGCCTCTGATCATATAGATTGTCAAAGCTTCTATCTCACCCGATCACACATCCCATTCATTCTGCACATTCATACCATTCAGTTCCATCCCTGATCTGCCACATTCATTCATGACTGTTCACACAGTTAGTGCTGCAATCCAATTACTCCAGACCAATGAGAATCTCTTGGGGATGCCCCTAACAGCGTACGTGGTCTTGTATCTCGGTAACTCTGTATTGACTAGTTGTTTCCATTGTTCTAGGGAGGGCACCTTTGGAGGTTTCCAATTTAGAAGGATAGTTTTCCTAGCATAGAAAAGTAGTAGTCTATATAGGGTACGTTCCGTCCTACCAGGTACCAACTCCTCTACCAAGCCCAAGAGGCTGTTATCTGGTGAAAACACATTGGGAAGGCCTAGTTTTTGATTTAGGAAGTCATGTATCTCCCTCCAATAACTCTGTAAGACCGGACACTCCCAAATCATATGAAAAAAGGTACCTCTCTCCTCACCACATCTGGAACAGGCCGCAGAAGACAAACATTTCATTTGATATAGCCTAACTGGCGCGAGATAGACTCGATGGAACCATTTAGTTTGAATCAACTGATCTCTGGCACTGAGGACTGACAGCCGCCAGGAGGATTTCAGCTCTGATAGTGCCTCGTTCGGCAAGGCTGGAATATCTCGCTGCCACCTAGCCAGAGAAACTTCCAATGGGGAGGTCTGACAACTCATAATGGCCTTATAAATAGAGGATACTGGTTTCTGAAGATTTGTCCTTCTCAAAATGGACTCTAGGTACCCATAAGTAAGGTGGACCTGTGTAACACCAAATTGGGCCGTACAAGCATGTCTCAGCTGTAAGTATCTGAAGAGGGACCCCCTCGGAAGATGGAACTCGAGTTGCATGTCACTAAAGTTCCGGAAGGCCCCGTCCCTATATAATTGTGTAAGATATTTTACCCCTCGGGTCGCCCAGAACCCATAATCCGGCAGGCACAATAATTCCGGCAACTTTTTATTATACCACAAGGGGATAACAGGGGACCAAGTACCATCCTCCCCTCTGTGTCCATACGGCTGAATAAACATTGTCCATGAGCGTATAGCAGCACTCATTATTGATGTGTAATAGAACTGTACGCAATGGCCCTCTCTATATGGCAGGTTAGAGAGTCCTTCAAAAGACCCAACTAACGCCGCCTCCAAGATATGGGAGGGATTATTCTCACCCTCTCGAAACCATTGAGCAATGTGCGCCAGTTGAACTGCCACATAATAGATATATAAGTCTGGGAAAGCCAATCCCCCCTCTCATACGGGGCCTTAATGGTTGCCCTGTTTAAGCGCGGGGTAGCACCTCCCCATAAAAATGAGAAGAAAAGCTTATCCATCAAAGCAAAGTGGGATCTAGGGAGAAAAATCGGCGCTGCGCGGTACACATACAAGAACTTAGGCAACATTACCATTTTAATTATATTGATCCTACCAACAAGTGACAGGGGAAGGCTAGCCCAAGTTTTCAACCTCACTTCTGTCTGCCTCACCACTGGCTGGATATTTAAGTCGAAGAATTTGTGAATGTCGTTATGTATTGTAATCCCCAAGTATCTGAATTGCGTAACCAGCTGCAGCCTGGATTTAGAGGTCACTAGGGCCGCATCAACAGCGTCCACCGGAAACAGTGTGGACTTATTCCAGTTTACCCGCAGTCCCGAGTACCTGCCAAAAGTGTTCACTGTCTCTAGTAAGCCCTCCAGTGATCCCCCGGGATCTCCCAAGTACACCAACATATCATCCGCATAAAGCGAGATTTTTTCTTCTATTCCCGCTATTAACCAGCCTTGTATGTTCCCATGATTATTTATCATAATGGCCAAGGGCTCCATGACTAGTGCGAACAGCAGCGGCGACAGAGGACACCCCTGTCTAGTTCCCCTCTCCAACGGGAAGGGGTCAGACAATTGACCATTTACCCTAACCCTTGCGGTGGGTCTTGTATATAACCGCCGTAGCCACTGAATGAAGGTGGGCGGGATTCCCATTCCAGCCAGCAGGAGCCACATAAATCTCCACTCAACGGAGTCGAATGCCTTCTCGTTATCTAAAGCAGCAATCACTCTCCTACCCGCATTGTCATGCGTCACCTGCAGATTAGTGTATAGCCGTTTAAGATTAATCTCTGTCGTTCTTCCCAGCATAAAACCTGATTGCTCTGCTCCAACCAAGGAGAGGATCACACCCGTGAGTCGCATAGCCAATACCTTTGCCAAAATCTTTGTATCTAAGTTTAACAAAGATATCGGTCTATAAGAACTACACTGTTCTGGAGGCCTGCCCGGCTTATGGATTATAGTGATTACCGCTTCAGAAAAGGAAGGAGGGAGCGAATCCCCCGCCGCCGCCGCCGCAAATAATTTTTCTAATCTGTCACCCCAATGTTCCACTTCACACTTGTACCATTCCGCCGGAAAACCGTCAGGTCCAGGCGTCTTGTGTGTTGCTAATTTCCCTATCGCCCTGCTAATTTCTCCCGCAGATATATCTTTTGCTAAGTCCTCTGCCTCTGTCCCATTCAAGCATGGTAGCTTCAATTGACTAAGGAAATGTTCTATGTCCTCATCCGTAAACTGCAATCTGGAGGCGTAGAGTTCCCTATAATAAAGAGCAAATTGCTCACATATCTGAGCGGGTTCTGAGCAGACGGTTCCATCCCTACCAACCACCTTGGCCACCACTGTCATCGGGGTCTCAGCCCGAGCTAAGTATGCCAACGCTCTACCATTTTTATCTCCCTCAATAAAAATGGTTTGTTTCTGCATGAGAAGTCGTTTCTGGGTATAGTCAGTCAAGTGCAACTTGTAAGACCGCTGGGCCGCCAGGAATGTCTCCTTAGCTACTGGGGATGGGTTGGTTACGAAATCTGTCTCCCTCATTGATAGCTCAACCTCCAGCTGTCCCCTTATAGTCCTCAAGTCTGCCCTATGTGCCGCAATAGCCCCAATCAGAGCTCCCCTCAAAACCGCCTTGGAGGCGTCCCATTCCGGCAACGGGTTCACCGTACCTTCGTTCACCTCCCAGTATGCTGCCATGTGTTCCTGGCAGGTACTCAGCACCTTTGGGACATCTAGCCATCTAGGGTTCAACCTCCACAACCTTCTAGAGGCCCGTGCAGGCGAAACCAAAGTCAGCTTCAGAGGCGCGTGGTCCGATATCCCTCTAGGGAGATATTCGACCTTCGGTATCATATGTAAGATATCTCTGGAAGCAAAGGCCAAGTCAAGCCGGGACAATGCATCATGTGATGGAGTGAAGCACGAAAACTGCCGTGTCTGGGGGTGAAGCCAACGCCATGTTTCAATCAAGTTGTGCGTTGCCGCCCAGTTCCCGAGACCCTTGTTATGTGTCGCTTGGGGTCTATGTCTATCTAAGTCTTGGTCTAGGGTGGCATTGAAATCCCCCAGCAGAAGCACTGGAACCCCCGGATATTGTGATATCTTGGTCATAAGGGCATCTAGTACTCCTCTATGAAAAGGCGGAGGTACATAGATCCCCCCGATCAAAAAGTCTGAACCCCACAACCGAACATGTAAAAGTACATACCTCCCAGATGGGTCTATGTGGAGACTCTGTAACTGGAGCGGCAATGACTTGCTGATCAAGACCGAAACCCCCCGTGCGTAGTTGGAATACACTGCATGGTAAGTCATCCCTATCCATGGCCGCTTCAGTGCCAGCGTCTTCTGTCCCCTTAAGTGCATCTCTAGGAAGATAATAATACCAGGATTATATGATTTGACATAGTCGAAGACCAGTGCCCTCTTAAATTTGCAATTTAATCCCCGGACATTCCAGGACACTATCGTACACTCAGCCATTATCCCAGTTAACCATGCAGACACTGTTCACCCACCCGGCAGACCAGGGATCGACACAGACATACAATCCATTCATACCACAGAACCCATACAGCAGCAACCCGACGAAACCTAGCCCCCCCCACCCTGCTCAAAGCCACCCAACTTGCCAGAGCCTAGAATCCCTAACATGTCAATCAACTGTTACAAATACAGAACTGAAAAATGCGCCAAGGCGCTTAACGGTCCTTAAACCCAATGAGGGAAGAGGAAAGAAAGGGAAAACGACACCTGTTTGGGTGTTCCCGCTCTCCCCTTTTGCTCCTGAGGAAAAAGAGAATTGACCCTGAGTGGAAGATGAATACTCAGGATAGGAGAACATAGAGAAAACAAATCAACATAAAACATGGTACTGCTATTCTGACTCAGTAACAAGCTGGGAGGTCTACCAGCCCAAGTCCAGCCCATATCAGCGATGGTCCGGAGAGCGTCTATCAAGCCAGTCGGAAGCCTCCTCAGGCGTTGTAAAGAAGTGTTTGCGATCTCGGTGTTGAACTCTCAGTCTAGTAGGGTACAACATTGCATATTTAATTCCAGCATTCCTCAGCCTGCTCCGCACCTGGGTAAATTGCCTCCTTTTCTTTTGGACTTCGGAGGTGAAGTCGGGATAAAAGGACAATTTGTTGCTCTCATAGATGATGTCCCCTTTCCGCCTGGCAGCCGCCAGGACTAGGTCCCTATCTCTATAGTTGAGGAGTTTGAAAATGAACGGTCGAGTTGGAGCCCCCGGCGGCAGCGGCTTGGTTGGGATACGATGTGCCCGTTCTATTACAAAACTAGGAGAAAAATCAATAGGAGCTAGCACCTCTTTCAGAAGACTTTCCACAAACTGCTCCGGGGACGGGCCCTCCACCCTCTCCGGTAGGCCCAAGATGCGGACATTGTTGCGTCGGCTGCGATTCTCAGCGTCTTCCGCTCTGGCCTGTAGAGTTTTGACTTGCTGTTGTAGAGTGCGGACAGACGCTTGGTTAGTATTTGCGGTATCTTCCACCTCACCAATTCTGCGCTCTGCCTCTACTGTACGTTCACGGATTTTATCTATATCATGACAGAGTTTATTGATATCCATCTGAAGATAATCTATCTTAGAGGTAAGAGTGGCTTGGCAGGTCGCAATGGCAGCCATAATTTTCTCAGTGTCCAGAGCCCCATTAGCATGGTGCTCAGGTGGGGCTGAGTCTTCCGTCTGGCTCATCCCGTCTACTGTAACTTGTTTTTGTGTAGATGAGGGAGCCGTGGAGGCTTTGTTGCGTCCCATACGTAGGGTTAACAGTAGGAGCTGAACTGCGATTATATCGCGGCGTGAGCAGTCGTTGCCCGCGATGTGAGAGAACCCTTGATAGTAGAAATAGTATCAGATTATAGGGATCGGTCAGCCGTGTGTACAGCAAAGAGGCACTGTGCAGTGTGCAAAGATGTCACGCGTGTTCAGTAGATAATGCCTCTATCACGAGCGATATTGTACAGCCAGCAGATGTTGTGGAGCCAATGTTGATATATTGAAACACCGCACATAAGGGAGAATCAGCTATAATAAAATTGGCCAGCAGGTGTCACTCATGTTCCATATATAGCTGGGAGCTCAGTGATAAAAAAAAAAACACAGCCCCTACTGTATAATGGCACCTTCAGATAGTATGGCCTTTGTAGCAGTCCAATACAGGAGAGCAGTCCTTCTCTTGCGACAGTTATTCGTGCTATGACCCTGTAGCATGGAAAAAGCCTCACACAGGCAAGAATATGAAGCGCCGGATGGTTCCACCGTTAATTGCAAGTCTCCCTGACAGGTTTATAGGGATCCCCCTCCTCTCTCAGCAGTGTCACTAAAAATGGCGCCAGGACGCTTTCTCTTCCCGCCTTTGGCAGTTAGTGAAGCCAAGATGGCGGAATTTTGGCGCCAAGTGTCCCCAGCTTGTGTGCAGTGATATGTGCTGTGTTATTTTAATCCTTTTCCCCAGCACCTGCCGCTGCTCTCCACACACCGAGCTTGTCCCCGCTGCCCAGCTCCGCACTTATCTACGTCTACGGCGTTTACCGCTCCTCTCTCCGGCCCTTTGCGGTCCCGTGCGCTCCACCGCCTCCTCTCCGCCGCTGCCCTGCTACCTTCTCTTTCAGGCTGCCGGTCTTCCTCAGCTGCCACAGTCGGGGGCACCCGCGATCAGCAGCTCCGATCTCAGCTGGGCTCTCCGCCCCGCTCCGTTCGCGGTCCCGCAGCGCAGCTTGTCTTTAGCTCAGTAGTCTGATCCTCCGCGTGTCAGGATGTGCTCTCGCCCCGTTCCGCTGTCCGGCTGATCTTCCCCAGGAGATGCGGTAAGGCTTTTGTGCCCAGGCAGTTGGTAGATGCGCTTGCACTAGTCTGCAGGAGCTGTATTTCCCCGCTTCCCGCCGAGTCCCGCTTCCTCCACTATCCGGGACCGAGATCCTCCAGCAGTGTTTGGCTATACTTAGGGCTTTACCGGCCAAATGGAGTGCACTAAAGGTCAGCAGCAGGCTTTCTCACTGTTCTCCAATATATAGAGTAGGTTCCTGGCCGCTCAGTCAGGTCAGCAATTCGGATTTTTCCAGGATTTTGCAGGAGCTGCGGTTACCCACGTCTTTACTCCATGAAGGTTAGGCCACACCCCCCCCCCGGTCTGAGAACTTTGTACTACTTATAAAAACACCCTTTCAGCCAAACCTAGTGAACCTCATCTTTCAGTGACTAATAGCGACAAGCACCACTGACTGACTTTTAATTCATCTGATCGGCGCCCATAACCTGCCACAAGCAACATACCTACCCCCCCTCCCTCACTCCCTCCTCATCAAGGCTTTAGGCGGGAACAGCCTCCATCTTAGAACTGATCTCCTGGAGCAGAGGCTAGATACAACTGCTATCTACCCAATCTCTCTGCTTTCTACTAAACCTCAGATAAGCTGTGGTTGTAGAGTGCCTATCACACAGGGAAACTCTGCACGGGACACTGTCATCTCTCCCTCATCTGACCCCCGGCCGTTTCTTGGACGGGAACGCCGCCATTTCAAGGTGATCCCGCCGTTTTACTACAATTTATATTGCAGTGACCCAATACGCAGCAACAACACCAAAGGGGACCACCCCTCAAGGCCATAACTCCACTATTGAAATCCTAAGTGGACACAATCCACCTGTGCCTCCATTAGAGCACTTACTCCCCCTCCTCATTCCTGCACAAAGCGGTATAATTTCATTACCAACTTCATTACCAACGTTCTCCTAGCGGACAGCGACACCTAGTGGACTCACGTGATACCTTTGCTTCAACTATCAACCCTGTTTAAGTCTGCACTATCCTTGCCCAACAAGGACATTTTGTGGAAGAATCAGTCTACTACGCCCACTTCTACTAATCACCTGAAGCTCTGAATTAGAGAACTGCGACTTGTTATTTCTGATTTATCTTCTTTTTTTTTTTTAAAGTGTTTATTTTAAGAAGAAATTTTTCTTTTTACAAAACAAATTAGAAACTCAATTACAACCATCCATCAATAACATTCAAACCTTCCAAAATTTGCATTACATGAGGTGTCCCAACCTATCCTTATAGACAGAAAAACAATTCCTACAATTCGTACAGAATCTAACGTCATCAAATGTAATAAAAGCAAATGCATTATTCTAGCAGGATAAGAAAACATTCACCCCCATTCATTCAATTAATCTAGCAGCCGAGTCAGTAGCTCCTGATTACAATTACATCCCACCACCTGCGCTCCAACACGCAAGAGTTTAGTACCTAACAGGACTGAGAGGCGAGCCAAAGGCCCCAAATGTCCATGAACCTATCTGGGACACCCCTGGTCTCGAATGTAAACCTGTGTAATGACAAATATCCATAACTGATTTGCTTCAAGTGGCGTAAAGACGGGGCTTTCGGAGGCTTCCAATTTAACAGAATAGTCTTTCTGGCATAAAACATCAGTAATCTGTATAACTGTCTTTCATACTTAGTCTGAATTAAGTCTTCTACCAGGCCAAGGAGACTCTTCTCTGGAGCGCAAACCCCCGGAAAACCCAACCTCTCATGCATAAACCTATGGACACTGGACCAAAAGGCCCTAATAACAGGACATTCCCAAATCACATGGAAAAAGGAGCCCCTCGCATAACCACATCTTGTGCATTCCGGGGTAGGCAGTTTACCCATATGGGCCAGCCTGGACGGTGTATAATAAACTCTATGCAACCACTTATTCTGTATTAGCTGATCTCTAGCACTAATCACTGTGGCTCGCCACGTGGAAGCCAGCTCCTCCATATGATGAGCTTCCAACCCAGGGATATCCTCCGTCCACCTGTCAAAGGACCTTCTCAGAGGGGACGGTTGGCAGCCCAGGATAGTTCTATAGAATGTAGAGACCTGCCGCACCGGGTCTTCCCTTCTAGCCAGTGCCTCCAGTGAATCACATGCAAGTTGTATAGAACCCCCTCCAAACTGTTTAAAGCATGCGTACTGAAAGTACCTAAAAAGGATCCCTCTATCCGAACCAACCATGCGAGTTGGCCAAATTTCAAAATCCTCTAAGGAGACCAACTCTGGCAACCTCCTGTTCCTCCACAAGGGGATATAAGGCGACCAGGTGTTTCTATCTCTTTCCCCTCGATAAGTCCCCACAAACTTTTTCCATATTGCTACTGTCACTGCCATAGTAGCCGTGTAAAACTGTGTCTGGTACTGCCCTTGTCTATAAACTAGATTTGCTAAGGCCTCATAGGAACCCATCAAAGCTGCCTCCAAGACCACTGCCGGGTTGTTACGGCTCGCCCCAATCCACCATCCCGCATATGTTAACTGGACAGCCACATGATAGATATAAAAATCGGGCAGCGCCAGCCCTCCGTCCTCATACAAGGCCTTCAGTGTGGATTTACCTATTCTAGGAGTACCTCCGAGCCAGAGGAAGGACACAATCAATGCATCCAGAGCCTTAAAATGAGATTGCGGAATCAGAATGGGAGCAGCCCTGTATAAGTACAATAATTTTGGTAAAAGGACCATCTTAATAACATTAATGCGCCCCACTAGCGATAGTGGCAGTGATTTCCAAGCTGTCAGTTTTTTAGTGATGTCTTGCATTGTAACGGCAAAGTTAAGCGTCATGAATCTCTGCACATCTCTGTGAATCTGGATACCAAGGTATCTGAACTGATCAGAGACCTCTAACTGACTTCTCGAGGATATTTCCTCCTGCTGAATAGGATCGACTGGAAATAACACCGACTTGGCCCAGTTCACTCTCAAACCCGAGAAAGCACCAAAGGAATCAACTACGTCCAATAAAGCCTCCAACGAGCCTCTAGGACCTGCCAGGTATACCAATAAATCATCGGCATATAAAGACACCTTCTCCGTGATCCCCCTAATGTTCCACCCTTCGATCTGAGAGTGATTATTTATGAGCAGTGATAGGGGTTCAATAGCCAGCGCAAACAGCAGAGGGGATAAGGGACACCCCTGCCGAGTTTCCCTATTCAACTCAAAGGAGCTGGACAAATACCCATTCACTAGAACTTTGGCGGTCGGCTTCCAATAGAGAATCTGAAGCCATTGCAGGAACTCCGAAGGGAACCCTACTGCCCCCAGCACCGCCCACATGAATCTCCATTCTATTGACTGACTTACCTTCTTGGTTACCTCTCTACTTGGAAAAGTAAAAAATTCACCTCGTCCCGCACTTATACTACACCCTCCTCTTTTACCATTTGTACAAGGTTACCCAATCTGCAATCCCAAACTACTTCACTGTTAGTGTGCTGGCCTACAACGACACCTAGTGGGCACTCCAAATACCTCTGTCCCAAACTTTCATCCTTCCTGAATCTACATCTTTCCTGTATACTGGGGACCCTTAGTGAAGAACCAACCCACTGCATCCAACCTCATTTGCTCCGCGATCTACCATTTTGGGGACAAGCACAAACCCAACCGTCGCAACCCCATATTCTTGATACACCTCCACGTTCGCTTCTTCCAATGAGAAAGTGAAAATCAACCATGGGGAGGCCTAGTGTCTGACATACCCACTAGCTGCCGTCTCTCTCTTTCCTCTTGCCCATAATGGACAAATTCTTACACAATCCCTACGCCCCGCTAACACAGCGACAAAATAAACGTACCCAAATCCCACCTCCATCTCCATCTGTCGTAACAAGAGGCCAGGCGTCAAAGGTTAAAACAATGCTGAAATCTAACTCCTCCAAGTTCGCAGCTGCAGAGGGGTCACAGGTTCTTCTCGGTACCGATGATGTCACACCACCTAACCTGTCTCCCCCAACCAGCCCGGCAGCCACCCAAACATCGGAAAATGAACAGGCGATTTCTGTGGCGCAGGAGGTCTTTTGTCTCATGACACCATACCTTGACAAGCGAATCGATATGATCCAGGCATCCATCGACTCTGCTTTAACACAGATAACTGCTAATGCCTAGAAAATAGTGGACCTTGATACCAGAATTGCCACCTGTGAATCCAACATCACCTCCACAGAACATGACATCTCACAAAACCAAAACACATCCATCATCCTTCTCGATTAATTGGAGGATCTCGAAAATCTAGAGCGTCGCAACAATTTGCGCTTTGTTGGGATACCGGAGACTGTACCGGCAGAGGTGCTCCCCCTCTACTTGTCCAAGGATCTAGCGTCAGCTCTGAAACTGGATCTTCCACAGGATCCCCTCTATATCGAAAGAGGGCATCGTTTGGATCCACCTCGGAGTGAGAGAGACGGCAAGCCACTTCAAGTCATAGCAAGATACGCTAATTGGACTGTGAAGGAGATGGTACTGAAAGCCTATCGCAACCAGCGCTCCCTCACCATAGACGGGAACACCATTCTAATCTTCCAGGATTTCTCAGCAGCCATAACCTCAAAACAAAAGGCCTTTACCCCCCCTATGCCATCTACTCTTCGAACGCAACGTCCGCTTTCAGCTTCTCTATCCTGCCCATTTGCGGGTGACCACAAATGGCAAAACCAGCATTTTTGACAATCCTAACGAGGCCCGCCAACGCCTGTTTCCACATGAACCAGACTAAGCCACGTATCTAGACTCACTATCGGTCTCGCACTGGCCTAACCCTTATTGCATGCTGATATGTTAATTCTGCAATATTTGTTGTTTATCTTTGTCTTTTGTTTCTTCCTTCCCTTATTTGCTCCTTTTGCCCGGGAATCTTGCCCACCCTTTTGGAGGGGAGGGGGGGGGGCATCTGGCCACCTGGAGAGACCTGCACCGAGGACGTCCGCTGCTCGCTGGGACAGGGGACCCTCTTTCACTGATCTACAACCAAGACACCCACTGCCACCGTCATCGGGAATAGGATGAGTACAACCCTTTCCACACTGACAGCTCACACCCACGCTAACAAACCTCTCTGGTTTGTCACATGGAATGTGGCAGGGTTGAACACACCAATTAAACGTAAGAAAATTCTGACTCACCTAAGGAGACTGGGGGCACACATAGCTTTTCTTCAAGAAACGCACTGGAGACAGGAGGACCAGGGATTTCTGACGGCATCCTGGCTGGGTAGTTGCCACACAGCATCTTACTCCTCAAAATCGCGTGGGTGGCAATTTTATTTCACAACATTCTCTCCCCAGTAATCCATGACTCACATGCAGATCCCTCGGGGCGATTTCTCTACCTAGATGTTACCATATATAACACACGCTATTCCCTTCTAAACATCTATGCTCCTAACCATCCCAATGCCGATTTCTATTCCTCCCTGTTCAACTTTTTATTGGGAAAACAGCTACACACACTTATTGTAGGAGGAGATTTCAACATGACTTTACAGCCAGATTTAGACAGATCAACTCCAACCGCCCAGGACCTGCCAGCGGCCTCTGTGGTCCTATCCCTCATGAACCACTTCTCTCTCTGTGATCATTGGCGCACACAAAACCTTTCCGCCAGGGATTACACATTCCGCTCAGCAATGCACAATAGCCATTCCAGAATCGACCTTTTCACAACTTTAACTCTATACAAAGAACCACAAAAGAAAACATTTTCATTTCTGACCATGCCCTGGTAACATTCGATTTAGTTGACCAGACCACAGTTCCACGCTCCTTCAACTGGAGATTTCCCTCATACCTGATCCACTCTGAGGATTTTAAAAATTATCTCACAACCCCCTGGTCCAATTTCCAAGCTGATAATATAGACCACATAGGGGACACTGGCACCTATTGGCCAACCTCAAAAGCCGTGATGTGAGGCCATGTAATTTCCTATCTAGCTTTCAAAAGAAGGGAAACACATAAAAAATTCTCCAATCTCAATGCAGACCTCACACTAGCCCATCGTGAGTACTTGACTACGCCCACCCAGGAAAACAAGGATAAATATTCCTCCACCAAATTATTGTTAGAAAGTTTCTTGCAGGACAAGTCAAATGGGGAATTGAGGCCCAAAAAAATAGATAATTCATATGGGGTAAAAGGATCAGATCCCTGCTAGCGAAGGCAGGAAAACCAGGCCAGGCTAAATCCCACATTTTAAACTTACAAGACCCAACCACCCAAGCAACCACCACAGAAACCATGCATATCCAGTGTATATTTGCCCAATTATTCCACAGGTACCTGGTCCCCAAAACTTGCCGCTCGGAGATAATACTTAGTCCGACTCAGAAGCCACAGTATAAAAGACGCGCCTCTGAAGCCCACTGTACACACCTGAATGCAGTATACAAGGGTTACATAGACCCTGCAGAATTCTACGAATCCCGGACCATACTTTTCCCAAAGCCGAGAAGAGATCCCACGTTACCCCAGTCATACCGCCCTTTATCTCTTCTCAATCAGGACTACAAAATTTTAACTAAAATCTTAGCAGATTGGCTACAAGCAGTCGTAGGTCCCCTCTTAACACCCTCGCAACTAGGCTTCTTACATAATAAACATTCTACCATGGGCATACGCACAGCAATAGCAGCCACAACCCAATCTCATGACCGTCAACGACCCATCTCTATGCTGAGTCTCGACGCCGAAAAGGCTTTCGACTCAGTATCATGGAAATTTCTCAACACCACCTTACGTCACCGCGTCGTCAGAAGCGCTTTCCTTAGCTTCCTACACCACTGCCAAACCCACTCCACCACTGACCTCACAGTAAATGGTCTTAACTCTAACCTAATTCCAATCCAGAGAGGCACACGCCAGGGCTGCCTGCTCTCTCCCCTCCTCTTCAACCTCTCGATAGACCCCTTTATTCATCACCTTGAGACCGTGACCCCATTTAATGGCATCCGATTGGGCTCTCAGGAAATTAAACTGTCTGCATTTGCAGACATACTATTATACATATCCAATCCAGTCGATTGCCTGTCAGATATTCTAGCTGATATCCAAAAATATGGAAAACTGTCGGGTTTCAAGGTGAACGAACACAAATCTGAGGCTCTCCTTCTAAAGGGTAAATCGTCACCCTCCTGGACGACAAACTAACCATTCAAATAGCAAACAGACTCTCTCACGTACCTAGGGGTCCAAATCACCAAAAAAGCAAATTCCCTATACTCTGCAAATATAAAGCCGTTCATTCGGTCTCTTGAACCTCATTTCAATACCTGGAAAAATCTTACACTCTCCCCCTGAGGAAGAGCCAATATAATCAAACTGATCATATTCCCCAAACTCTTATACATTCTCCAATCGCTCCCTCTATACCTTACACCCAGAGATCTGCGATGGATTAACTCCTGCTTTTAGAGATTTATATGGAACAACGGCAGACCTTGAATTGCCCTGAAGGTTCTTTACCAACATAAGAAGAATGGGGGTATTAATTTCCCACAGCTTCAACTTTATAACTTAGCAACTTAGCTCAGGATCATTGGGGACTGGCTGCTCAATACCTCAGTATACACCAGGGCCGGGACAAGGCATTTTGGTGCCCTAGGCGAGTACAGCCAATGGCGCCCCCCCCCCCCCCTCTCAAAAAAATACCCCCACACACACACACACTAATTCCTCTCACCCCTGCGCCAGGTCCTGTCACTAATTTTCTGCACATTCCACATAGCTCCCGTCCATCTCCTCAGCAGTCACTGCACAATGAAAATCAGCCCTGACAAATTTGCATTTTCAAAATCGCTCCCCTCCGTATGACAGTGCAATACCCCTAAATAACAGTCACTAAATAATCCACCGATACATGGAGCAAATCTACCAGACGAATGACTGTTACTAAAAACCAAGACCCAAAACTATTACTACTTAAGGCTCAAATAATTCTGCCAGACCCTGACCGAACGCAACCCCACATGTGACTATCAGCTGTACACAGGCTCTGAAGACATATACCACCGCCATACAGTGACCATATAGTGGTAGATACTAGTTGTATGTAGGCTCTGCAGAAATATAAGTGATTACACTGCAGTTACATTTAGTGACTCACCGGAGACGTCTTTTCTGATCAGCGTCGTTCACTTTCCCTTTTCTTCTCCATCCGGTTCACACCTTCATGCTGATTGCTCCCGGCCAATACTCGTCCCTGAGGATTTGGACACAAATATCTTAGATTCCTCACATTTCCAGTAACTCCTTAATTATAGGTATATAAGTCCCCTTAGTCAGACAGGTATATAGATATGCCCTCTCAGTCAGGCAGGTATATAGATATTGTCCCCTTAGACAGGTAGGTATATAAATATAGGGGCACTCAGGCAGGTATATAGCTAGGGGCTCAGGCAAATATATAGCTAGGGGTTCAGGCAGGCGTATGGGGGCTACAGGCAGGCGTATGGGGGCTCAGGCAGGCGTATGGGGCCACAGGCAGGCGTATGGGGCCACAGGCAGGCGTATAGGGGCCACAGGCAGGCGTATGGGGCCACAGGCAGGCGTATGGGGCCACAGGCAGGCGTATGGGACCTCAGGCAGGCGTATGGGGGCTTAGGCAGGCGTATGGGGGCCACAGGCAGGCGTATGGGGGCTCAGGCAGGCGTATGGGGGCACCAGGCCGGCATATCGGGGCCACAGGCAGGCATATAGGGGCCACAGGCAGCCGTACAGGGGCTCAGGCAGGCGTATGGGGCCACAGGCAGGCGTATGGGGCCACAGGCAGGCGTATGGGAGCCACAGGCAGGCGTATGGGGCTTAGGCAGGCGTATGGGGGCCACAGGCAGGCGTATGGGGGCTCAGGCAGGCGTATGGGGGCACCAGGCAGGCGTATGGGGGCCACAGGCAGGCATATAGGGGCCACAGGCAGCCGTACAGGGGCTCAGGCAGGCGTACGGGGGCCACAGGCAGGCATATAGGGGCCACAGGCAGCCGTATGGGGGCTCAGGCAGGCGTATGGGGACCACAGACAGGCGTATGGGGGCTCAGGCAGGCTTATGGGGGCACCAGGCAGGCATATAGGGGCACCAGGCAGGCATTATAGGTGGCCGCAGGCAGGCATTATGGGGGCCGCAGGCAGGATATAGGGGGCCACAGGCAGGCATTATAGGGGGCCGCAGGCAGGCATTATGGGGGCCGCAGGCAGGCATTATAGGGGCCGCAGGCGGGATATAGGGGGCCACAGGCAGGCATATGGGGGCCACAGGCAGGCGTATGGGGGCCACAGGCAGGCACTTAAAAACAACAACATTAATACTTACCCAATTCCCGGGCGCGCGCTCCTCTTCTGTCCTCTTCAGCCGCGCGCTCCTCCGGCAGCTCCTCGGGCGCACGGCCTGTGACGCGCTGTGCGCCCGAGGAGAGGCAGCGTCGCGATGACATCACGTCATTGCGACGCTGCCGGCTGAGGCGCACGGGGCCGCGGCGGGTCCTCAGCGCTGTGAGGACCCGACGGCCCCGCTGTGTCGGCCCTGCAGCTCACCGGAGGAAACCAGCGATCCTCCGGGAGCGGGCCCGACACTGTCTGCGGGGCAGGGAGCGCTCGCTCTCTGCTCCGCAGAAGCGGTCACAGAGACCGCCGGCGCTTCAGGCCCACGGCAGCGGCCTGGAGCCCGGCGAGGGTCGGGGCCCTGACGGCGCCCCTTAGGGATAGGCTGAGGTACCTTGGCATACCCGTCGTCCCGGCCCTGGTATACACCAACACTAAAATAGACCAACAATTAACACCGGATATCTCTCTAGTTAGCTTATTGCACCTATCATTTTCAGACATTCCAAAGAACCTCAAATCAAATCCTCTTATAATCACGGCCTGGAAGACGTGGACCAAGGCGAGACAGCTTCGGGGACTTAACCCCAGATACCCGCTTCTGCGTCCCTTCAGCGGGAACCCATCTTTCTAGGGCGGGCGGGTTGATGGAAGTTTCCTGTTTTGGCGGCAGGGAGGGATAAGTAAAATCGGTGACCTCCTAGACCCAACTACGAAGAAACCTGTCCTCTTCAATGAAGCCAAACTGAAGTACCCCTCCATTAACCCCCACCCGTTTTATTATCTGCAGGCCTGCAGCTACATGCACGAGGTCATCAAACACCTCACGGATCGGGACTGGGACGACCCCTTCGTAGCATTAACATAATCCACTCACAAGTCAAAGGGCCAAATCACACGCTATTATAACTCCCTTCACTCCCTATTAGGTTACATCACCAAACAGCAAGGGCTGTCCGTGTGGTCACATTCAATCGAATTCGTTTCCTTGGAAGATATCCTCGCTTCTCTAACAATGGCAATGAAATTTATTCCCTCTATGTCCTACTGGGAAATGGCATTCCGCATTGCCCACAGGGCATACATCTCCCCACATAGGGGTTACCTAATGGGTACCTCTCCCACACATACAGGTCCAAAGTGCCTTTCTCCCCTTGCTGACCTTCTGCATTGCCTGTGGTCCTGCCCCTCAATTAGAGTATTCTGGTCTCGGGTCCGCTCTTTTGTGACTACCCACCTACTCCCTTTCTGCCCCGACTCTCCTGAATGGTACATATTTGGCATCCTCCCTGTCGGGCCCCCCAGCCTCCTTGGGTATCAAAAGAAACTGTTATATTATATATCAGCAGTCGCAAGAAAATACATCCTACACTGCTGGATCCATCCCGCCCCGCCGACGCATATATTGTTCTTAGATAAACTATCTCATCTATTCCGGATGGACTGGGTGGACACCTCCCTTTACAAAGAACAAAAAGGCAAACAATTCTATCAATTAAGGAAAAACGTTATTGTTCTACTCCCAGCTCATATTCGATCAAAACTCAAACAATGCTTCAGCCTCACCACTTGGTACTTGGAATACCAAATTGCAGGAGACACTCCTAACTGGTGAACACTAACTTTTAGTACTGTGGTGCTGTCAACATGTAAAAGTGACGGTGGGTCTCTCATTCTCTCGCGGGTGTGCCAGACGCAACCCCCCTCCCCGGGCTCCATCCCCCTTTCTCTTCAACTCTTTTCTCTCGTGTTATTATACTATTCTTCTCAAATTCAACAGTGTCACCTCGGAATGCGATTACTCGGCTTATGGTACTTGCCTTTACTTTCAAGTGGCACTAACATGTCTAACAATAAAATAACATCTACTGAAACCATGGCTGAGAAAATTCACAGGATCGCATTGTTGGGTGACACCCAGAAAGTAGCAATCGATCCAGCACTTCCAATAGAAACGTTAAAAGTCCATATTTTTATTGGCAATCCATTAAAAAAGCATATATCTGCAGCTGTCATAGAAGCTTCTGTATGCCGCAGAGATATGCCTTTTTAATGGATTGCTGGATCGATTGCTACTTTCTGGATTTGTTTGCCATGACCGGGCGGATCCATGCATATTCATTTGGAGTTGTGGTGAGCTGGCTTGCTTGTTGTATGTGTATATTATACTTGGGTGACACCCACTCTACCTTCTCTCCCCACCTTGTTCCAACTACGAAGTCTCAAACCATATTGTTCATCTCTATGATATATTGTGCTATACGCCTTTTCTATTTGCGGGTCACATATGTCATAGGTTATTATTAACTTGCAGTTCTTTTTCAAGGACCAAATTACTGGTGATGCCGGACATCTCTAATCATTATCTTATGGTTAATTGTTGTTGCTTCTTTCATAGTGTAGCCATTGACACTGTATTTTTTTCTTCAATGTAACTACAATGACCATGTCCTATGTAAGGGAGGAACTGTTTGTTCTAATGTATTCAACTCCCCTTGGTCTGTATTTGATGTTTTACCTTTTCAAAAAATTCTCCAATAAAAACATGTTGAAAAAATATATATATATTGTATTCACCTTTTTAACCCACTGCCAATCAAGCATAAAAGATTTGGAGGTCTGTCTGGTGTGTTGTTTTTGTGTTTTTTATTTTTTTTTAAATATTTCCAGTCCGAAAGTGACAGCTACATTCAGTCAGTAGCTTCATTGGTCACTTGCTATTCCATTGATATCACTGCTCACAAGCTGTTCACATCCTGAGTGGTGATGTCAATGGAATGGAACATATCTGTAGAGTTCACTGAATGGCTGCAGTGGTCATGTGCTGACCGGAAATAAGCAATAGACCAACAAACTTCAGTGCTGGATTGGTGTTGAAAAGATAAGTACCATGTTTTTTATTTAATACAATTGGAATCTATTTTTTATGGTTTGCTGAGTTGGACAACCCCTACAAGGTCCAAAATAAGGATGCATTGAAGGGGTTTTCCTATGTCAGACACCCACAGCCGGACCAGGAAGTGCGAGTCTGAAACTCCATGTGGAGCGCATGCTCTATGAAACAGCATGGTGAGAACACCCCTTTGACTTTCTGCCTTTTTTTTTATTACCATGCATTCTGATGCATTAATTTCACCTCCCATTGTGCTCCCGTTTTTGTAGACAAATGCCTGCACTAGTAGTAGTCATTCATAGGCCTGATCCAAGGCACCGCGCTATGTGTTTCTTTACACATTATTTGTCTGATCAGCAGAGGCTTCCTAGCTATCACTTAAACCTAAATTAGTGAACCAGCTAATCAGCATTCTAATAGGATGATAAAAAGTGAGTCCATGGTGGTTGCTACTTAATGTAGTACCCCAAGGCAACTAATAGAAGAGGGTTGTGTGTCTCCTAACCAAACCCTCCAAAGGGGTCTTCAAGTCCCTTCCTCTCAGCGACAGGCAGCCACAAGGAAACCATCATCCACCACCAAAGGAGGTCAGATCCATACAGGTACCCTGGGGCATTGCTAAATAATCATGGACTGAGGTGCAAAACTTCAGCTTCGGGCCCCCCTAACCCTGGATACTGTCTGTTGACCACAACTTCTCAACAATGCTCTACAGAAAATTATTTCTATTTAAAGGAATTGTCCAATAGAAGAAAATTGATTTCAAATGGTGCCAAAGAAAAACAAGTTATACAGCCAGAGCATCTGTTCGCTCATGCCTCCCTCCCCCCACGACCAAAAAGAAATGTTGTGGGGTGAACAGGAACAAATGCAATTGTGCCTTTTTGCTTTTGGATTTAGTTTTTGTTTGAGTTTATGCTGAACAGTTTAATTGACATGTTATCTGTATTCTGCCAGTCAGTGCAAAGGCTTCATTATCACTATTATATAGTGACTAATATCATCATTATATTACTGACCAAAGCAGTGTACCAAGACCAATATTACCAATAACAACAACATACAAAGACCAAATAAAACATCACATATCACTATCATATAGTGACTAACACCATCATAATATTACTGACCAAACCAGTATACCAAGAACAATATTTTCTATAACAAATACATGCATCTAATAATAACCTACATATCACCACCATATAATGACTAATGCCATTGTACGGTTACTGACAAAATCAATAGACCAAGACCAACAACAACAATATACAAGGCACAAATAATACTGCCATATCATAACCACATATATCCACCATAAACGGTTTGAATAATACCATTGTACTGTTACTGAATATAAACCATCATACTAAGACAACTATTATCATCTACAGTGACTATATAGTGGTAGATAGCAGTAGTACACAGGTTCTGCTGCCGTATATGTGATTACACTGCAGTTACATTTAGGGACTCACAGGTGACATCTTATCTGATGAGTCATTCTCTTTCCCTTTTCTTTCTTTATCCGGTCCAGACCCCTATAATGACTTCTTCCTGCCACAACTAGTCCCTGCAGAATTTACCACACAAACATGTTAGACTCCAAACAGTGAAAGTGCCCCTAGCTGATTATTATGCCCCAATTAGTGCCACCGGTAGGTAGGAACACGCCCCATGTAGTAGACATCCCCTAGGATAGATAGGCGGATAGGAAGATGCTTCTTTTAAGTAGGTTAGACCTTAAAAATGAGTCCGATAAATAGGCAGACTCTTCCTATTAAGTTTATAAAGTCCCCTTCAGTATAGGGTTCCTTCTAATCGGTAGGTAGATAGGGCCCCTCTAGTAGGCTGTTAGATTGGGCCCCTTCTAGTAGGTAGGTAGATGCCCACTCTAGTAGATAGGGCCAGTTATGGTAGGTAGATCCGTAGATAGTGCCCTTCTGGTAGGTAGGTAGATGCCAACTCTAATGGGTAGTTATATAGGGCCCCTTCTGGTTGGTAGGCAGGTAGATAGGGCCAGTTATGGTGGGCAGGTAGATATGGCCTCTTCAAGTAGGTAAGGACTTCCCGCAGTAAGTAGGTAGGTATTCCGTGAGCCCCCTACCCAATTAAAAAAAACAATAAAAATAATACCTTTGCTCTCGCCCGTTCCCCCTCCAAAAACCTGTCATCATGTCATCAGTTGCAGCTTCTGATAGTATAGAAAGCAGTGCAATGACATCATTGCATCGCTTCACTGCCTTCAGTGGGCTAAGCTACGTCACTTCAGGTACCTGTACTGATGGGGTTAGCAAGAGTTTGTTTATACCCTTTGATTTCTGCTGTGGATTGCAGCTCGTATGCTGCAGAATTGGTTTTGCTGCAGGTTAAATCCATTTCAATGGGGCAAGTCCGCATCTAATCTAACACAGAATTTGAGAGGATTCAATGTCACAGATGTGACAAGTTATTTTTTTTTCTATATTATGAAGTTTAAATCTGTATTGGAAAGAATCAGTGCTGTAGTTTATACTGTGAACAATGGGAAAACAACAGGATATGGAAACCATTGCTTAATTTAGGCTTAGATGAGTGGTATGTGTCCTGGGTCTCAGAAAGCTAGCCTCCAAGGAGAGCAAAGTATCGGCTACTAGAGCTCGACACTGGCCAATCTATGGCAGTACGTAGTAGTATATTAAAAACTGGAGAATTTGAAAATTCAGGGGGCCGGGTCAAATGTTCAAGAAAAAGGGCCCACTGATATGGTGCAAGATAGGAACTGGCAATGGGCGAGGACCCTAATGCTCTAGCTGTATGGGGCCCTGAAATTACCTACAGCAGACCTGGCTAAAGAGAAGTAGGCTTGACTGTCCCAGTACAATGTGTCGTGTCCCATTTAGCACATCTGAACCCTACCCGGTGTTCTTGGTAATTGTTGTTATCACATATTGTTTGTATGAAAATTTCTAGCTTTTAATAAACATAATAATAACAGTTATAATATTACTTACAAATTCCCGAAATACTGGTTAATGAGCACACACCACGGCAACTAGTACAGACTCAAAGACTGCACACAACACTGCTACAAACACAGGGCACGCTCCCACACTGCCCACAACACTGCTACAAACATAGGGCACGCTCCCACACTGCACACAACACTGCTACAAACCAGGGCATTCTCCCCCCGCC
>JAODAL010017645.1:0-77088 GCA_025379985.1 Phyllomedusa bahiana
AGAAGTTAGGCTTTCAAAGGCGAGGGGGGAAAAAACGAACGTTTGTCAAAAAAAAAAAACGCCCTGGCCCTTAAGGGGTTAATTAAATTATTAGTTTGTTTGTCTTTCACTGACCATTGTGAGTTTTATCTTTTTTTTGTCCCATGTGTTACACAAAAATTTATAGCTCACCTTAAAGCATAGTTACACAGCTGGAAAAAAACGGGATTAGTTTTTTCTCAACAAAAGATCATTTTCGGAAATCAGGCTTAAAGAAGAGCGAGTCACCGGGGGAAACCCATGGCATGTTCTGCGAATCAAAAAGGATTATGTTGCACTGAAATGGGAACATCTTTGTTCTTTGACAGAGTGCTACAGTCACGGGTAACTAACAATCAAGGGGAAAAAAAGTTTGTATACACATAAACTTAAAAGTAAAAAACAAATTTGAAACCCCGAGAGCAATGAGCTTAAAAATAAAAATGGCCCTGTAATTTGGGAATTATTATGCTTAAAAATGAAAAAGATAACTGCTATGTACCTTTCCCAGGGCTCGGATCCCCCCCTCCCCCCCCATGGGCTAACTCTTTATCATTGAAAAGGAGCATTAAAAAAATTTCAAGGCCCATTCCTCAAAACAGGGTGGAAAAAAAATCAATTTTTTTTTTTAAAAAAAAATAAAAAAAAAAATGGTTTTTTTTTTTAATTTTAAATGGGATTTTTGGGGAAAATATTTTACCACCCAAAGTTCTTCCATCTGGATAAAGCTGAGTTTTTTAAAACTCAGTAGAAAAAGGGGGTTTATGTGTAACATTCACAATCCCTCTCTTCCAAGGTTTTGTAGGATTAGGGGCAGTTTCCCCAAATTTATCACGAGCTCCTTTATTTTCCAGTTCTCAAAACTAAAATTTTGACTCCGAAAGGGGTCCCGCCTCTTCTTCACAGCAAAAATTTTACAACATAACAGATTTGGGAAAAAAAAGCCCTTTAAATCTTATGTTTTAAAACAAAGAATAAAATAAACCCCCTTCGTCCCAAGTCCAAGAATTAGAAATATGTTTCTGATTGTTTGGAGGGGAAATGATTGCACAACACAAGAAGAATGTGAATCTAAGTGTGAGGAGGGGAAGGGCAAGCAACAGAAATAAAAGTGAAACTTTGGCACAAACTGCAGCATACCACAACAAAAATCGGATCTGTTTGTGTGTACAAAATTTGGGTTTATTACATTTTTTCCCTTTATAATGGCGCAGCCGTAAAAGGACCCAGTTGGGAAATTTTAATAAAGCCCCTTTTGCCATGGGTTTAAGGCGGGCATGCGTGCAAATGCAAACGATGCACAAAGAGTGAAAGGCCTGGTGGCGCAATGAGGCAACATCATGAAAGTGCGGGTGTGAAGATGCCCAAAGAAACATTCTGAAAAGGCAGGATCTTCAGGTTGGTAAACTTTTTTTTATTGAACCCTTTTTCAAAAGGACTAAGTCAGTGTGAAAAAAATTTATTTCTTATTATTCTGCTTTTACTGTCATTTGGTACAGTTTGAGAAGAAAAACAAAATTCCTTTTGGGCAGTGTGTGTTGTGTACAATAACAGAAAAATTGTATAAACAATAAAAAACAGCATTGACTTTTTTTGTTTAGGGGAATTCAGGGATTCTGGAAATACCCACCCCCAAGATCACCATCATCCTGTTCTCAGTTTCAGATTACCCACCCCAGGATGGGGTTTCATTAGCAGCAGCATCATAAAGACACCCACAGCACAAACCCCATCCCCAAAAGGGGGAAGAAAAAAAACCTTTACCCCCTGGAACCCCATAGTAGGTTTGTGAAAAGAACTAGCGATTAGAAAAAGGGGGGATTGATAAAAAAATTGCCCATTTTATTTTTGCAAGAACTCTTCTTTCCCCGTCTGACTGAGAACCCCTTTTTCTTAAATATGGTTAGTCCTGGCCAGGATACAGTCCCCCAGCAAGTGATGTTGAGGGAAACTGCTGGAAAAATGTAGAAAAGGAAATGGACAAGTGAACAGCCTGGAGGGTAAATTGTTAACCTAATATTGATGGGTGGAGTAATTTTTCAAAATGACCCTATTTTGTGTTGTATAAAACGAAGAAGGTAAAGTCTTCTTCAAAAAATGATACGTCGGAAATGCACACACAGCAGAATACTTACAAGAATGGCAGTAAAAGCTATAACGACTTGAACAAAAATTAAAAATGCTAGTAGCTTTTGGTCACTGACAATGTGAAACGTATCCAGATGGAAGAGTTTTAAAAGAGCAGGGGGGGAATACAAAGCTGCTAATAACAATGGTTGCAGTGTCATTTGCTCACCTCTTAGCCAAAGATTAAGTTTCCAGAAATAAAGGCTATTTGGAAATTGAAAAAACTTCCGTTTTAAACATTTTTCTGCGCAGCTCTGAAAAGGAAAGGGTGGAACCAAGCTAAGCTCCCACAAGATGTTGATGGACTTGTGGTGGACTGTTTTTTGGCAGTATATTCAAAAACCCGGCCTATTCTGATGACATTTTTGGGAAGAAAAACGAGTAAAAAAGAGCACTGCACGGCCAAAATCCAAAAAATTGGGCTTAAAAGAAATGTTGAACATATTGAGGCTTCCTGAAACCCCTCTCTCAAGCTTTAAAAAAAAATCAGAAAAATAGCTGTTTTATTGGGATGCGTTGAAATTTGGAAGGAAAAGAGTGAAAACTTTAAAAACGAACACAAGGACGAATTAAATTACAAGCAGTAAACAAAAAATGGGACAAGCCTGACTCCAGCTCATTTTTTTGGGAAAAATTTTCAATACCAAAATTTAGGGTCAAAACCTAAGTGCTGAGGAAGAGGGGTTTGCTTTTTAAATGGGTATCCACAAAATCCATCTTTAAAGCCAACTATAATAAATTCAGAGCTAAGGGGGAACCCCCTTCAAGAATAATGTTTGCTGAAGATATTTTAAGGAAGGTACACCCGTTAACGGTGGAAGTCACTTAAAGGTTTGGATTAGAGAGTTAGTAAAGATTCACTTTTAAAAAGAGTAGTTTTTGCAGGCGTTTTAAAGAATATTCTCTTCCTTTGGATCTTTCATTCTAAATTAGAAAGGTTTGGGGCCAATAAAGCAAAAGTTGTTTTTTTTCCAGATTATGAATAGGAACAAAGAAGAAGAGATATGTGAAGATGATGACAAGTGGTAAGAGGACAGCAAGGGGAAATATATTTAAATTTTTTTTTGTGTCGGGTGGGCTGACAGTCAAGTTTTTTTAAAATATATATTATTTTGTTTAGCCCAAAATTTGTTAACAAAAAATGGGTTTTGTTAAACAAATAATTATGGTAAATTTTTTTGTTTCAGTTGAATAAATTATTTAAATTGTTTTAAGGGCGGGTTTTTTTTCTCCTTCCTAATACAAAACAAATGGGGCCAAAAAATAAGATTAACCATTAAAAGGGGAGAAAAAAAATTAAAAAGTGATTCTAAATCTTACTATTGCTGTTAAAAAGCAAGAACTTATTTAGGTAGAACTTTGATTTTAATCACTGATTTTTTTTAAACAAGCCTTACTGACTAGTGATTTAAATCGGGATTTAAATCCGTTTTTATTTAAAACAAATCCACCCTGCTAAAAATATTGGGGTTCCCAAGGGGAACCCTTTTAAAGGGGTTTTCTAAATTTATCAAGTCAAAGCTCTTTGTTTCAAAATTATAAATTAGGCAACCGTTTATATTTTTTACTCCCGTTCTCCCCCATTTCAGAAATTTACTCCTTTATAAATGGAAGCAAGGTTGAAAACGATACTAAATTTGTACCGATGAAGTGTAGGGGGTTCGGTTTTAAAAAACTTTTAAAAAAAAACATCCTGGCTGTTTCTTTAATATAAGGGAAGATTTTTGTATGATTTTTTTTTTTTTTTAAAACCCTTTAGATTGAAATTTTTTATTTTTCCCTCTATTAGCCAATAACTTAATTTAAAATAAAATCCCCCAATTTTTTGTTTGGGGTGAAACATGAAAGAAAGCGTTGCACCATTATTGAGAGGGTTTATTTTTAGGAGTCCATTCTTTTGTATAAAAGATGGTTAAAAGTATTCTGCAGGGGTATTTGATTTGGTGTACCAAATCTGTTTTGACTCTATATTAAAAAAAACAAAAAAAACACAAACAAAATTTTTAAACTTGTTGCTGAAATGCCATTTTTTGTGACAATACCTTTTTTTTTTTTTTTTTTTTTTTGTTTTTTTACCCGAGCGTGGGCTCATTTTTTTAGGCTGAAGTGTAGTTTTTATTGGTACCATTTTGAGATACATACAACTTTTGATCACTTTTTATTCCAAAATTTTGGGGACATGAAATGATGAAAAGCAATTTTGTGGTTTGAAATTTTTTTTCTTTCTATGGTGTTCAGTGTATGGGATAAATTAGGTGGTATTTTAATAGATTGGACTATAACAAACGGAGTGAAAACAGTTGTGTAACAATTTTTTTTCACATTTTATTACTTGTAAAATAAAAGGGGGATGATTTGAACTTTTAATATTTATCATTTTATTTTTCCTTTTACTTTAAACAATTAGTCCTCCTAGGGTACTTGACCACTAAGGGACATGATTGCTATTAATATACACGGTACTACTATTGTACTGCCGTATATAGGCTTTACGTTCATTACTTATTATTACACCCTGGCAACTGATTAGCACTTGGCAATTATGGAAGGGTGGAGGGTGATTTTGAGCGACTCTGGGGACGGGGGAAATGCACCATTCCTAATTCATTTAGAAACACATCAACGAGCATTGCAGTGTCTAAAGTGTTTACAGCAGGTATCCGGCTGGCTCCGATCTCTGTTAGCAGCAGTTGCCGGCTATAATTAACAGCCACTACAGTTGCCCACTCCATAAACACTTCGTATCATTTGGACGTACAGCTACATCCAAATGCATGAAGGTGTTAAAGGGGTTGTCTCACCATTTTTACAGAGCCACAGGCAGCTTCAGACTCTTCCTTCCGGTTTAGGCTGTTGACTGTTCTATAGTAGCGATTGGCAGATCAGCTCTGCTATTCCTAGCTGAGCCTGTTAAAAGTGACATGAGTAGTGGAGGTTTCTAAACTCTAATGCAGAGCTCTACAAGATTTAAGTTTGTCAGCAAGAAATGCAAACAAGTTCCCCATGTTCGAGATAAGAAACACAGCAGGGAATGACATAAGCATCCTGGCCACTCCATAGCCTGTGAGAGCAGAGGGGAAAAAAAGAGTGGTCGGTAAGTAGGGAAGCTTGTGTACAAAAGCAGGAGATAAAATCTGCTCCTTACTCTAAGGAAAAGCAAAATCAGAACAGCAATGTACTTGATAATAGTCTTTATTTACCTTTGCCCACATGTTTATAGCTAATCGGGAACACCCCTTTGAGAACAGGTCTAACAGATAATATCCTTGCATAGAAAGTGTTTTGGTGATATTTCATTCTCTTTCACTTAGCTATGCTCCAAGACACAGTTAATGTTTTTAATCAATGTAAATATCTTCTTTACAGGAGCACATGCTTTACATAAAGAACAGTAGCTGTTACTGCCTTCATAGAAGCCTATAATTATCATGCATTGTACATACTGATTTGTGTTCTACCGGAAAATCTTTATACTATCATTTGTAAACATTCTACAACCCTAAATCCTACTTGTAGGCTGCAACGATGATATCTGGAAACGAACATGAGAGTGACATGTAACAATAATTGCTTGATTCTAGCTGAACACTTTTTTTTCCTTCTCACTTTTTTTGTGTTATGGTTGTAGCTCTACGTACTTAAATAGCTCCTCACTTTACCTTGGTATATTTGTGTACTGAATTTTTTTTATAACTAGTTGTTAACTGTAATCATATGGCAAACTTAGATTAAAAACCAATGTGCTGAATCCTAGTGGTTATGTTACAGTACACTCCTTGCACTACAGAAGGATCTCAAAGTAAAAAACCGGGTAAAAAAACAAAAACAAAAAAAAAAAACAACTTACAACATGTTCTATAATCTGCCATATTTCACTTGAAAATGGCGGATCATAGTACTGTTTGAATGAATGAAATACGAATCCGGGACAAAAAAAAAAAAAAAGACAAGCTAAAATAATGGTCCGATTCTGAAGTATTTTGTACTTGGCCTTAGGGAATGATCACACGGCATAATTTCGGCGCGCATTTCGCGTCATATTTGCGCTAAATACACGGCGAGATGCGCGCCGCAATTACGGTAATCCGTACCTCTCAGAGAACTATGGATTACGCCTCGTCCCCCCGCGCGTACAACGCGATCGTATTGCACGCGTGGGGAGAGAAGTGACATGTCAATTATTTGCGGCAATTACACGATGCGAGTAATGCATGTTAATGGGGTCGGTGGGTTGCCGCCACCCCCCCTGCTTTTGGAATACACGCTGGTCAGCTCAACTCCCAAATCACCCGGCGTATTGCGGTGCATACTGTACACGCCACAGTTGAACTCTTCTACTTAGTTGAAAGCAAGTGAAAAATTTTGCGGCAATCTGGTCAATCTGTTTGGTATGGAAGCAGAATATTTTCCCCTGCGGTAATGCTTTGCCTGCTCCATGTCATCCAAATATCTTTCAGAATTAAACTCCTTATCTGAGGAGGCTGAAGATATGGGAGCAGTAGCACAGGCAAGACAAAATTCCTCATTTTTAGCACTGCATTGAACTGTACCAATTTCTTCTTTCTGTTTCCAATTTATTTTGGAAGTCGAAGTCCATTTTGTAAAGACTCCGACTCCACGAAAATGGGCATCAACTCCGACTCCACAGCCCTGGTAAATCCTGACAGGATTTCTGAAAAAGACAGTGGAAGTCCTGCTTTGACTCGCATAGTGATTGACAGTTTGCTCTGTACACACTGTTACAGGGAGAGCAGTCAATCAATGTATGAATATAGTTACAGGGGCTGTCCCATCATACACAAATGTGTGATAGGCCAGTCCCAGAGTTGAGACCCACATCTATCTCAAGAACGAGCCCGAAACCTCTTCCATTCAAATCAACAGAAGTTGCGAGGGGGTGGGTGGAGAGGGAGGGAAAGAAGAGAGAGATGCATGTATACAGCAATGTTGTTCCAACTCGCGTCTGTCCCCTAGTTACTTACGGGGACTATCGGAACAACATGAGCCTGGGACATGCCTATGTCGGGCTGTACGTACCAAAAGGGATCTTAGACAGCCAGCAGAAACAGTGATGAGTGTTCAGCTCTTCCCCTTCCTCTTTCCTGTCATTATATTAAGTTCCTGCTCACACACTGTGGGTCAGTATTGTATATGATACAGACGCACAGAGCTGACAATCAGAGTGCAGTTATGTACTATTGATCACCACTGTGGGTCAGTATTACATATTTATAGTGCAGACTGTCAGTTCTGTGGGTCACTATTATATTTGTATATTACTATATATATATATATATATTAATTTATATATATATATATATATATATATATATATATATATAATATATATATATATATCTGACTCTCACTGCCTTGTTAGGCTGTAGGCGAGGCTACAACAATGATTATTATATCTCCTGATACACCGAGTTGACTGCTGAAGGTTTGTAAACTGCAGTACACAAGGTTACAGACTGTAAAATATTAGGCTATGTTCACACGGCTTAAAATGGGACTTATCTCGCTCCGTTCTGGGGCGAGATACGTCCAAGCCATCACGGTAATCCACAGTTCTCATAGAGAACTATGGATTACGTCTCCTCTCCTCTCCCTGCTCGCACAATATGACGAGCAGGTGTATAAATGACATGTCAATTATTTATGGCGTATATGCGCCGTGAATAATGATTGCCTATGGGGCCGGCGGGCTGCCAACCCCCCCGTCCCCGCGGCGTAATTGCGGGCGAAATACGTCCCGCAATTATTGCCGTGTGAACACAGCCTTAGAGTTTGTCAGTAACATAAATAAACAAGCTCCCGAGCTGGAGATCACACTCAGCATGGAGGGATGGCAATGGTCAGATAGGGCAGCTGGAGCAATGAGAACAGAGAGGCTGTCGGTAACTTAGGGAAGCTTGTGTAAACAAGCAGGAGATTAAATCTCCTACACAAAGTTAAATCAGAATAGCAATGTATTTGGTTAATAGTCTTTATCTCTCCCTACATTTTTCAAAGCTATTCATTGTGGTGAAAAACCCCCCTTAAATTGATTTTTTGGGCAGTCACCTATGTACTTTTACAAATTCTGTGCAGACAGAAAAAAAAACGAACTTTTTCACACCTACTTCCCACAGTTCATAAACCTCCTTCTTCATATCATCTGGTAACAGATCAGACAAATGTTTCATTGCAGCCTAAAAGGAAGAAAGGACAAAACTAAATGACTTGATGTAGAAACACAAACATGGAAACATACTAATGACAATAGGTAATGAGCACAATTCAGATCCTCTTCTTCCCATCACAGGGAATACTAATATTACCCACAAATGTCAGTAACTCCTCCGATGCCCAAGAGTCTGCTGTAAAACAAATCTCTGCAGCTAATCATGCAGTCCCAGAAAAATGACTGTCCTCCTGTTTAAAAAAAAAAAAAAAAAAAAAAAAAACACACACACACTGTAAAGCTCAGCCGTTAGTATTGTTGCCTTGAAGCGCTTGGATCCTTAGTTCAGACCCGATCAAAAGAAACACCTGCATTAAGTTTGTAGGTTTTCCCCATGCTTGTGTACATTTCCTATATACCAGTTTCCTCCCACACTCCAAAAACATACTGATAGGTTAATCTGAAATTTAGACTGAAATCCAACAGTACATAATTACATTGAAAAGTAAGAGGGAATTCAATGTATAAAGAGATTATACAATTCTGTAATATAGTTTGTACGCCCAACATTGTGGTTTCTAAACTCTCTTTTGTCGCCACTGAATACGAACCCTCACAGTTTCTAAATGAAATAAAGTTACCTAACTTGTTATAGTTATCAGGGTCCCATGTCCTCCATCTGAATGTAGCAACAGTTATGCCTGCACATTGTCTCTCCCACCATGGTCTATGTGACTGACAGACAGCTAAGCACTGTAAATAAGCTATTTCCGCAAGTCCCCAGACAACGAAGCAGAACTGCACATGTGATAGTGCCAGTCCACTCAGGTGAGGGAAACTTTAAAGGGGTTGTCTCGTTACAGCAGTTGGCCTCCTCTTATGCTGGTTGCCAAGCAGAGCTTGTGAAATGGAGGGGCCTGTTTCTCCTCCCAGCAAGGAGTATCTTTACTCTCTGCAGACATGCCCCCAAAGTGTGCACATGATGATTCATTCTGTGTGAGCTGGGGAAAGGGAGAGGTTCTCAGCTGTCATTGGATTCATTGGAAGTGAAAAGCTAAGTGTCACTCGATAGTTTTATATCTAAATTTACTCACTCTCTTTACATACTTTATTTAACTAGAATGGGCATTTGACATCCAGGACTCTGGGAAAGATGGACAATTTTTTTTCCTCGGTCTCTCTCTCTCACACAGTGATATATCCTGCAGATTATTACACCTCTGACCTCTACAGATCTGCAAAACAAAACTACACGCTTTATCAGTTTGTGTTTACATGGGACTGCACATATGTTCTAAGTGGTTTACGTGGGACCTCACATCTGTCTCAAAAGTTGTATTTACGTGGGACTGCACAGTACTGCTGTGTTCTCTCTATATGTAATTTGCGCATCTTACATGGGACTGCAGTGTACAGCTGTGTTCTCTGTTTCTGATTTACGCAGGACTGCACATGAGGAACAAAAGTGATTTACATGGGACTGTACAGTACAGCTGTGCTCGCTGTATGTAATTTGCGTGAGACTGCACATCTTACATGGGACTGCTGTGTTTGATTTACACAGGACTGCACATGCTATTTACGTGGGACTGCAAATATGTGACAATTGTTTTGCGTGGGACTGCACAGTACTGCTGTTCTCTGCATGTAATATGCGTGGGACTGCACATCTTACATGGGACTGCTATATACCGCTGTGTTCTCTCCGTTTCTGATTTACACAGGACGTAGGACTGCACAGTACAGCTGTGTTCTAGCTGTATGTAACTTGCATGGGACTGCACATCTTACATGGGACTGCTGTGTACAGATTTACATGAGACTGCAGATTTAGGTCACAAATTTCTTGCTCTCTCGTGCACGCTACTGCTTGTACATGTGCTCCAGTCTGCGACCTCATCTCTGCCTCCATGTTCCCGTCCGTGACCTGTTCAATGCATCCACAAAGCCTGGGTGTGACATACCACTCACTCGACAGTCAGTAATACCTTAGCGGTGCGTGACCCAACCTGGGCTCAAACACTGTTGCTAAGCACAAATAAAGCAGCCCATTCTCATAAACCATAGCACTTACATGCTTACATTTTTGGTCCCCTCATTTAAAACTATGATCTTTGTAGTGAGACAACCTCTTTAACCCCAGCCTCTTGATCTGTGGGAGTCCCAGTGATCGGACTCCAGTCGGCTTTCTTTAGTAAATAATATTGGTTGGAAAACCCTGTTAATTTCTGGGAAATGAGACCCTGGTGAGTATGTACCTAATGTCATGTCTGGAATAATGTACTAACAAGACTGCAAAATAGGGAGTGTGGCGGCATAGGATTAAGAGCGAACTCATCACGTGGTTTTTGCTACCCTGAGAGCAGAATGAGATAGAGGGAGAGAAGCTGAGCTCTGTGATATATGAACTTCTATAATTTGAAGTATGAGTAAAAAGCAGAGACAATCCTATAAATGAAACTGAAATTACATCTTGCCCCATCCACATATTCTAAACAGTTTGCTCTGTACAGACACTGATACAGGGAAACCTGTCGATCACTGTATGTCGGCAGGGTAAGCAGGACTCCCAGTCATATAAACCTATATATCACAGAGCTCAGCTTCTCTCACAACCTTATCATGCTTTCAGATAGGGCAGCATAATCCCACAGACAGGTTCACTTTAATACTGTATGATAGCTTTTAAATAAGATCCAAGTTTCAGGTACTTACGTAGCCGACCTCTATAAGGGCTGTGTATATCATTGTATTAATAATGTTCCTAGTACACAGATATCCAAACATCAGTAGGGGAAAATTTACTGATCTATATCTAGGTACAATAGTACAATAAGTGCCTATAGTGCAGAGAAGGAACCCGAAATTGGCACCAACGAGCTGATAATTTAGCAACAGCTGCCATTCTTTGCCACTAGTACTCAGGACCTGTTTATATAATATTTTGGCTGTACATTTTATATATACACAGGGAAAAGCTCAGAGTGTATACACTTTACGTATCCACAGTGTTCCATTCATCTAAGAAAAATAAAAACTAGGGCAGAAGGCTACAGTGTTCAAGAGTTAAAGTTTGTCAGTAAAAAAGATGAACAAGCTCCTGTGCTGTTGACAATAGACACTAGAGTGAGCCACCATCCTGTCCAGGGCCGCTTGAAGGGGTTTTCTCGCTACAAAGATCATATCTGTAATGATACTTTTGCTTTGCATTTGTATTACCTAAATCAGCGGTCCCCAACTTTTTTTCCACCAGGGACCGGTTTGATGCACGACAATATTTCCACGGCCCAGTGGGGGGGCGGTGTTATGGAGGAGGTTGGATGTTTAGAATCACACACAAAAAAAAACAAAAAAGTGTATACTGTGTCATTTAGGGATATCGTATGGGGTAACCTGACTGATTGTCAGCTCTGTGGGTCAGCATTATACGTGTATAATATACATATGTAATAAGCTCTATCATTAGAGATATATGCCCCCTGTAATAAATAAATATAGCCCCCCTGTAGTATAATAGATAGCTGCCCCAGTAGCGATAGTGATACATAGCTAGCTGCCCCAGTAGCGATAGTGATACATAGCTAGCTGCCCCAGTAGCGATAGTGATACATAGCTAGCTGCCCCAGTAGCGATAGTGATACATAGCTAGCTGCCCCAGTAGAGATAGTGATACATAGCTAGCTGCCAAATTAGAGATAGTGATACATAGATAGCTGCCCCCGTAGTGATAGTGATGCATAGCTAGCTGCCCCAGTAGTGATACATAGCTAGCTGCCCCAGTAGCGATAGTGATACATAGCTAGCTGCCCCAGTAGCGATAGTGATACATAGCTAGCTGCCCCAGTAGCGATAGTGATACATAGCTAGCTGCCCCAGTAGCGATAGTGATACATAGCTAGCTGCCCCAGTAGTGATAGTGATACATAGCTAGCTGCCCCAGTAGTGATAGTGATACATAGCTGCCCCAGTAGCGATAGTGATACATAGCTGCCCCAGTAGTGATAGTGATACATAGCTGCCCCAGTAGCGATAGTGATACATAGCTAGCTGCCCCAGTAGCGATAGTGATACATAGCTAGCTGCCCACGTAGTGATACATAGCTAGCTGCCCCAGTAGTGATAGTGATACATAGCTAGCTGCCCCAGTAGCGATAGTGATACATAGCTAGCTGCCCCAGTAGCGATAGTGATACATAGCTAGCTGCCCCAGTATCGATAGTGATACATAGCTAGCTGCCCCAGTAGCGATAATGATACATAGCTAGCTGCCCCAGTAGCAATGATACATGGATAGCTGCCCCAGTAGCAATGATACATAGCTAGCTGCCCCAGTAGTGATAGTGATACATAGCTAGCTGCCCCAGTAGTGATAGTGATACATAGATAGCTGCCCCAGTAGCGATATTGATACATAGCTAGCTGCCCAGTAGCGATAGTAGATACATAGCTACTGCCCAGTAGCGATAGTGATACATAGCTAGCTGCCCCAGTAGCGATAGTGATACATAGCTAGCTGCCCCAGTAGCGATAGTGATACATAGCTAGCTGCCCCAGTAGTGATAGTGATACATAGCTAGCTGCCCCAGTAGCGATAGTGATACATAGCTGCCCCAGTAGCGATAGTGATACATAGCTGCCCCAGTAGCGATAGTGATACATAGCTGCCCCAGTAGCGATAGTGATACATAGCTAGCTGCCCCAGTAGTGATAGTGATACATAGCTAGCTGTCCCAGTAGCGATAGTGATACATAGCTAGCTGCCCAGTAGTGATAGTGATACATAGCTAGCTGCCCCAGTAGCGATAGTGATACATAGCTAGCTGCCCAGTAGCGATAGTGATACATAGCTAGCTGCCCCAGTCTCGATAGTGATACATAGCTAGCTGCCCCAGTAGCGATAATGATACATAGCTAGCTGCCCCAGTAGCGAGTGATACATAGCTAGCTGCCCCAGTAGCGATAATGATACATAGCTAGCTGCCCCAGTAGCGATAGTGACGCATAGCTAGCTGCCCCGGTAGCGATAGTGACGCATAGCTAGCTGCCCCCGTAGCGATAGTGACGCATAGCTAGCTGCCCCCGTAGCGATAGTGACGCATAGCTAGCTGCCCCATATACGGATAGTGATACATAGCTTAGCTGCACCAGTTAGCGATAGTGTGATCATAGCTAGCTGCCCCAGTAGCGACTAATGATTACATAGCTAGCTGCCCCCATAGCGATGATACAATGCTAGCTGCCCCAGGAGGGATAATGATACATAGCTAGCTGGCCCCAGTAGCGATAGTGATACAATAGCTAGCTGCCCAGTAGCGATTGTGATATATAGCTTGCTGCCCCAGTAGCGATAGTGATACATAGCTAGCTGCCCTATAGTGTATATAGTGATACATAGCTACTGCCCCGTAGCGATAGTGATACATATGCTGCCCCAGTAGCGATAGTGATACATAGCTGCCCAGTAGCGATAGTGATACAAGCTGCCCAGTAGCGATAGTGATACATACTAGCTGCCCCAGTAGCGATATGATACATAGCTAGCTGCCCAGTAGCGATAGTGATACATAGCTACTGCCCCAGTAGTGATAGTGATACATAGCTAGCTGCCCCCAGTAGCGATAGTGATACATAGCTAGCTGACCCAGTAGAGATAGTGATAAATAGCTAGCTGCCCCAGTAGAGATAGTGATACATAGCTAGCTGCCCCAGTAGCAATGATACATAGCTAGCTGCCCCAGTAGCAATGATACATAGCTAGCTGCCCCAGTAGCAATGATACATAGCTAGCTGCCCCAGTAGCAATGATACATAGCTAGCTGCCCCAGTAGTGATAGTGATACATAGAAAAAGCTGCCCAGTAGCGATAATATACATAGCTAGCTGCCCCCATAGCGATAGTGATACATAGCTAGCTGCCCAGTAGCGATAGTGATACTAGCTAGCTGCCCAGTAGCGATATGAATAAGCTAGCTGCCCCGTAGCGAAAAGTGATACATAGATAGCTGCCCCCGTAGTGATAGTGATACAAAGCTAGCTGCTCCAGTAGCGATAGTGATACATAGCTGCCCCCGTAGCGATGGTGATACATAGCTGCCCCAGTAGCGATAGTGATACATAGCTGCCCCAGTAGCCGATAGTGATTTCATACTAGCTGCCCAGTAGCGATAGTGATACATAGCTACTGCCCAGTGCGATAGTGATACAAGCTAGCTGCCCCAGTAGTGATAGTGATACATAGCTAGCTGCCCCAGTAGCGATAGTGATACATAGCTAGCTGCCCAGTAGCGATATGATACATAGCTACTTCCCCAGTATCGATAGTGAAACATAGCTGCCACAGAAGAGATAATGATACATAGCTAGCTGCCCCAGTAGCGAGTGATACATTTGCTAGCTGCCCCCTGTAGGATAGTGATACATAGCTAGCTGCCCCAGTAGTGATAGTGATACATAGCTAGCTGCCCCCCGTAGCGATAGTGATACATAGCTAGCTGCCCCAGTAGCGATAGTGATACATAGCTAGCTGCCCCAGTAGCGATAGTTATACATAGCTAGCTGCCCCAGTAGCGATTTGTGATTTCATAGCTGCCCCAGTAGCGATAGTGACATGGCTGCCACAGTAGCGATAGTGAATACATAGCTGCCCCAGTAGCGATAGTGATACATAGCTAGCTGCCCCAGTAGCGATAGGATACATAGCTAGCTGGCCCCAGTAGTGATAGTGATACATAGCTAGCTGCCCCCGTAGTGATAGTGTTTCATAGCTAGCTTGCCCAGTAGTGATAGTGATACATAGCTAGCTTTCCCAGTAGCGATAGTGATACATAGCTAGCTGCCCCAGTAGCGACGTGATACATAGCTAGCTGCCCCGTAGTGATATGTAGTAGCTAGCTGCCCCAGTAGTGATAGTGATAGCTAGCTAGCTGCCCCAGTAGTGATAGTGATAGCTAGCTAGCTGCCCCAGTAGTGATAGTGATAGCTAGCTGCCCCAGTAGTGACAGTGAGACATAGCTAGCTGCCCCAGTAGCGATAGTGATAAAATAGCAGTGCCCCAGTAGCGATAGTGATACATAGCTTAGCTGCCCCAGTAGCGATAGTGATACATAGCTAGCTGCCCCCGGAGCGCAGTGATACATAGCTAGCCCGCCCCAGTAGTGACAGTGATACATAGCTAGCTGCCCAGAGTGATACATAGCTAGCTGCCCCAGTGTGATAGTGATAGCTAGCTAGCGCCCCAGTAGTGATAGTGATAGCTAGCTGCCCCAGTAGTGACAGTGATACATAGCTAGCTGCCCCATAGCGATAGTGATACATATGCTAGCTGCCCCAGTAGTGATAGTGATACATAGATAGCTGCCATGTAGAGCGATAGGGATACATAGCTAGCTGCCCCGTAGCGTGATACAATCCTAGCTGCCCCAGTAGCGATAGTGATACATAGCTAGCTGCCCCAGTAGTGATAGTGATACATAGCTAGCTGCCCCCAGTAGTGATAGTGATACATAGATAGCTGCCCCAGTAGTGATAGTGATACATAGATAGCTGCCCCAGTAGCGATAGTGATACATAGCTAGCTGCCCCAGTAGCGATAGTGATATATGGATAACTGCCCCAGTAGTGATAGTTATACATAGCTAGCTGCCCCAGTAGTGATAGTGATAGCTAGCTGCCCCAGTAGTGATAGTTGATACATAGATAGCTGCCCCCCGACCGATAGTGATACATAGATAGCTGCCCCAGTTGCGATAGTGATACATAGCTAGCTGCCCCAGTAGCTAGTATACATAGCTAGGTTGACAAAGCCTCATCACCTATGCTGTGAAAACTCTGTATTTCCCGGAGTCTGGACGTTTGTGATCCTTGGGAACCTCTCTCATCCTGAGGGAGAAAGCGTCGGGATAGTCCTCTTGATAAAAAGCAGTAAGAATTTAAAATTTTAGTATTTATTTTTGTAGTGTATGTATATGCATGATCATTTAAGTTGTTTGTGACCACCGTGATATTTGTTTTTGTTTGAGGGCGATATAGGGATAGCCCTCTAGTGGTGGGGCCGCCCTTTTTGGGGCGATGTCCCCGCTTTATTGGTAGGAATATAACAAGGGTGAGCATATACTATCAATTATGGGACCTATCTAGGTTATATATTATGGCGGTCATTTGATAATCTATTTCACTGTTTTGTGGCCATATTCTTAATATTTTTTCCCAGTTTGGGTGATAGGATGTCATTTGATATATTGAGTAAGGATTAATATTTTTTTATTTATAAATATTAAAAGTTATATTTTGGAGTGGATTTTGCTATTCATGCTGTGATTGGATACATAGACAGTCGCCCCCCAGTAGCGGTGATAGACAGCCGCCCCCCAGTAGCAGTGATAGACAGCCGCCCCCCAGTAGCGGTGATAGACAGCCGCCCCCCAGTAGCGGTGATAGACAGCCGCCCCCCAGTAGCGGTGATAGACAGCCGCCCCCCAGTAGCGGTGATACATAGCCGCCCCCCAGTAGCAGTGATAGACAGCCGCCCCCCAGTAGCAGTGATAGTCAGCCCCCCCAGTAGCAGTGATAGACAGCCGCCCCCCAGTAGCAGTGATAGACAGCCGCCCCCCAGTAGCAGTGATAGACAGCCGCCCCCCAGTAGCAGTGATAGGACAGCGCCCCCAGTAGCAGTGATAGACAGCGCCCCCAGTAGCAGTGATAGACACCGCCCCCGGCCCCCCTACGTAATGCAGTGATAGACAGCCGCCCCCCAGTAGCAGTGATAGACAGCCGCCCCCCCAGTAGCAGTGATAGACAGCCGCCCCCCAGTAGCAGTGATAGACAGCCGCCCCCCAGTAGCAGTGATAGACAGCCGCCCCCCAGTAGCAGTGATAGACAGCCGCCCCCCAGTAGCAGTGATAGACAGCCGCCCCCAGTAGCAGGTGATAGAGCAAAAACCGCCCCCAGTAGCAGTGATAGACATGGCCGCCCCCAGTAGCAGTGATAGACAGCCGCCCCCAGGTTGCAGTGATAGACAGCGCCCCCCAGTAGCAGTGATAGGACAGCCGCCCCCCAGTAGCAGTGATAGACAGCCGCCCCCAGTAGCAGTGATAGACAGCGCCCCCAGTGCAGTGATAGACGCGCCCCAGTGCAGTGATAGACAGCCGCCCCCCAGTAGCAGTGTGAGAGCGCCGCCCCCCAGGAGCAGTGATAATAGGCCGCCCCAGTAGTAGTGATACATAGCTGCCCCCAGTAGTAGTGATACATAGCTGCCCCCCAGTAGTAGTGATAGATTAGCTGCCCCCCAGTAGTAGTGATAGATTAGCTGCCCCCCAGTAGTAGTGATAGATTAGCTGCCCCCCGTAGTAGTGATGATTAGCGCACCAGTAATAGTGATAGATTAGCTGCCCCCAGTAGTAGTGATAGATTAGCTGCCCCCCAGTAGTAGTGATAGATTAGCTGCCCCCCAGTAGTAGTGATAGATTAGCTGCCCCCCAGTAGTAGTGATAGATTAGCTGCCCCCCAGTAGTAGTGATAGATTAGCTGCCCCCCAGTAGTAGTGATAGATTAGCTGCCCCCCAGTAGTAGTGATACATAGCTGCCCCCAGTAGTGATACATAGCTAGCTGCCCCCAATAGGCAGCCAGGGCAATTAAAAAAAAAAAAAAAAAGTGATAAGCAGTCACTCACCTTTCCCGGATCCTCGGCCGAGCTCCTCCTCCCCGCAGCCGACATCCGACAGCGCTGAGCGGCGCGGGGGGTGTGACGTCACTGTGCATCATCCCCCCTGCGCCGCTCGTCGCTGCAGATGCGGAGCTCAGTGAGCGCCGCATCTACAGCGAGGGAAAGCAGGGCAGTAATGCATCGCTCCTGTATTCCCTGTAATGCAGCCGCACGATGTGTGCAGCTGCTATCTGTGCGTGGCCGGATTACAGCGGCTGCGCACAGAAGATGCCGGCCGCCCAGACTAAAGTCACCGGGCGGCCGGCATCAGGTGTAGCCGGCGCCGCGGACCGGCAGGGCATGCGCTAAGGCCCGGTGCCGGTCCGCAGACCGGCGGTTGGGGACCCTTGACCTAAATCATTTAGTATAGCAGATATTAGCTAATCTGTAAGTGTCTAGAGCGAAATTTGAAACCTGGGAGTGGGGCCACGCCCCCTTTGCTGTGATTGGCTGTCTGATATTTAGTCAGGACACATCCCCTGTGCGGGGATTGGATGCCTGCACTCTCTGTGCTCACTCACCTCTGAGCTGTGAGCACGGCTTTTGAGCTCATGTAGAAGGTTGTTCTCATTTCCCCTTTAGCTTGTAAAAAAGGGTGCTTTTCTCTCACAGGGTAGCTTACATAAGGAAATAAATATTTGATCCCTTGCTGATAGGTAAATTTGCCACTGACAAAGACATGAACGTCTAATTTTAAAGGGTAGCTTTTTTTTTTTTTTTTTTTTTTTTTTTTTAAAAATTGAGAGAAGACTATCCCAAAAAAAATCCCGAAAATACATGTATAAATTAAAACATTTTTTTGCATTTTGCTGAGAGAGATACTTTTTGATCCCCTACCAACCATTAAAGGCCTCGTTACACGGCTTTTTTCTCCCGGATTGGTTTTTCCGTCTCCCGCCCATTTTTTTGCTGCATACGGCCCAATCCCTCGCAAGTTTTAAAACGGTTTAAACCATGCTTCATAGAGAACAGTGGATTCCGTCGCTCCTCCCCGCTCGGGGGAAGTGGAGAACATTTTTTACGGGCGTTTCGGCCGAAAAAAAGCATTTTATGGGGCCCCGGGGCCCCCGTCCCCCCCTTATTCACGCCGGATTTGTGGTGTAATCCGGCTCACAAAACCTGGGAATAAAACCGTGTGAACACGGGGCCCAAAAAGTTTTTGCTCCAGACCCGTTAAACGCTCCCAATCAACTCATTACCTGCATTAAAGAAAGCGGTTCTTAAATTTCCCCTTTTTAAAACTTGTCCCAGGGCTCTTTTAGACTCATCCTTAAACGGGGGAAACCCAAAAAGCTTTTTTAAGGATGTCAGGGCAAGATCATAGACCTGCACAAAATGGAAAGGGCTAAAAAACCAAGTAAGACGCTGGGTGAGAAGGGGACAAACTTTGGTGCAATAGTAAGAAATAAAAAATGACTGGCAATCGACATTGTTCTGGGGCACCCTGCAAAATCTCACCCCCGTGGATTATCCTTTCATGAGGAAGGTGAGAGTCAGCCAACACAAACAAAGGAGGAACTTGATAATTATCTCAAGGCCGCGGGAAAAAGGGTCCCCAAGAAAACCCTTGGTAACACTTTACGCCATAAGGGTTTTTAAAACCCGCAGTGCCCACAAGGCCACCTGCTCTAAAAGGCAAATGTGCAGGCCCGTCGAAGTTTCCCAGTGAACCCTGTGATGGGGGGGGTCTGTGGTCAGATGAGACAAAAATTGAGCTCTTTTGCTTTAAAACTCTTCCGCAGCGTTTGGAGAAAAGAAATGCTGTTTTAAAACCCCCCAAAACCATCTCCACTGTCAAGCATGGAGGTGGAAAAATTTTTTGGGGGGGTGTTTCTTGCTAGGGCAAGGTTTACTTCACTGCACCCCATGGGAGAATGGATGAGTCATGTACCGAAAAATTTCTGAAGACAACCTCCTTCCCTCTGCCAGGACATTAAAAATAGGTAGGGCGGGTCTTCTAGCAAGAAATGACCCAAAACATAAACCCAAAGGGCCCCAAAAAGAGGCTCAAAAAAAAAAAAAAAAAAACATTAAAAAGTCATGAACTGGCCAAACCAGTCTCCAAACCTAAATCCCAAAAAAATTTTGGAGGGAGTTGAAAACCGAGTTGCCAAGCGACAGCCTCAAAATGTTCAGAATGATCTGCAAAAAGAAGGGACCAAAATTCCTCCTGTTGTACGAAACCATTTCAACTTAAAAAAAAAAAAGTCTGACTGCTGTGCTTGCCAACAAAAGGGTTTTGCCACCAAAAAATTTAAAACTTTTTTTGCCCGAGGGATTCAAAAACTTACTCACTGCACAATGTAAATAAATTTTTTATAATTTAACAATGGATTTTTTGGATTTTTTTTTTTTATTTTTTCTCAAAGTTAAAATTAACCTACCCTTAAAATTTACATGTTCAGTTTTTTTCCCTGGGCAAACTTCAGAATCAACAAGGGATGAAAAAATTTTTTCCCAACTTTTTGAAGGGTCGGGCAATTACTCTTTATTGCCAGATACAATAACCATGTTAAAAACAGCCCTTTTACCAAGCAATGAAAAAAAAATTTTGGAAATGCACTCTGCTCCCCCCCCTTCCTCCTGCCCGATAAAAAGGGGGGAAAGCAGAGTGCATTTCTCACATTTATTTTATATTCAGTCTGTATTAAACGCAATACTTTTTTTCTGATTTCAAGGACTTGTTTGGGGGGGTACAAACCCCTAGGCATGAGAACTGACCATTGCAAGAGGGCTGCGACTGTGACACCTTTCCGCCCACTGCTTACACAGAATGATGATGAGGAGGGACCAGAGAGGGGGTGTGATGATGTCACCAGTCTTCAGTGAGAGAAGACACCTACGGGGAGGAAACACCCACCTCTGTATTTGAAGAGAGAAAGCACAAGATACCTGCAAAAGCTTGTACTGGAAAAAACCATTTTAAAAAGAGAACCTGTCACATAGATTATGCACCCCTTGCCGAGGACAGCACCACCTAGTAACAGACATGCTGTTTCCAGCGCTGTATCCCTTATTTGCAAAGATGCAGCAGTTTAATGCTCAAATCTGGCAGTTTGCAGCCTGTTCTGACAGAGAGCACTCCAGCTTATTCTTGAACAGGTGATAGCCCTGTCCTCACACAGCTAGCGCTGCCCACTCACAACTGGTTCAACCTATAACTTTGAATATGTAAAAACCGGTGAACAAACAGTTGAGCGGCGTTAGCTGCAGGGGGTGGGGTTAGCACCTGCTTATGAATAAGCTGGACTCTTCTCTAGCAGAGCAGGCTGCAAATTGCCGGATTTAAACACTAAATGCTCTGAAACTGCTGCATTTCACAGAGTAAGGGCATGTCCCCACGGCCGGATTTTCGGCCAGATTTACAGACGGCTTTCGGATTTGAAAGCAGTCTGTAAATCATCCTGGTTCATTTTTCCATACTACAGTGATTAGGTTGTCTCAATTGTAACCTACCTGAAGATAGCAATATTGACAGGATGGTATATCCATAAAAAGATAGAAAGAGGGTGGGAGCAGGAGACAGACTGTAGGTGGTAGAGCAAACCTGCTCCCACCCTCTATCCTTTTACGGGTATACCATCCTGTCAATATTGCTATCATCAGGTAGGTTACAATTGAGACAACCTAATCGCTATAGTATGGAAAAATGAACCTTTGGGGGTCTACTGTTGCCCTGTTGTGCAACATATATATTTTCCTTTATTTTTAGGTATTCCCTACTGATGATTCTTGACCTGGGAAGAAATGTGTTTGTGGTTTGTATGTTTCTTTTTGCCTAATGTGAGGTTATTCATATATATTGATAATTAGGGCAGGAAATTACATATGATTGATATTTTACATGAATAAAAAAAAAAAAAAGGGGGGCGGGTGTGTGCTAACCTATATGGGATATCCTCTCTCTCTTGTTTTGTAATCTTTGATATAGCCAATACTAGATACAAACACAAGAATTATGGAGACAGGGTGTGTTAGTTTATCGCTTAGAGGCATTTGAGGGTAAGATTTTGATAGGGACAGATCGAGGTAGAGTATTTCATTTTTCTATCATATCTCTGACTGCATCCCTTTCTGTATTTATAGGACATGCTATTTATGTTTTGGATTTTCTAACTCAGTCTTTGTCAGTCCGTAATTGGTGTTGTGTTTACTTTGCCTTACTGGGGCTTTTTTATGGTTAATGATAATAATAAAGGTAAGTTTTTAAGGGTGGGATTATTTAGGAATCTTGTGAATATTATTCTTCATCCTGTGTGACTGCTTTTGGAGAGTTTTTTTTTTAGTTAAGTGGACCACTACTGAGTAGCCATTTCAAGAATATTACTAACCATAAGCTTAGCACAGTCCAGTCGAGTCATATTATTACGATCGCTTCCTACTTCTTTCATGAGCTGCCGACGTCAGAAGTCACATGTTGTGAGCTGGCTTAGTGGGTATTTAAGGTGTGTGGCAGGCTATCTGCAAAAATACCCCCACACTGCTGTCATGGTTGGGAGTATTTATGAAACAGTTTGTGAACTGTTCACATGCTGATGTAGTGAAAATGTATAACGAGTGGACAAGTGGCAGAATTTTTAATAAGTGATGTGGAGACTGCAGAGAACCATATGCTATTAAAGGAGTTCTCATAATTTCATAGGATGCATAAATGAAATAATGCTGCTTTGCTCTGTCACTTCCTGGTCAAGCTATCTGTAATTAGCATAAGAGCTCCGTGTATTTAGACTTCTCCGTTTATTATGTTTATTAGTCTAGATTAGCTAAATTACCTTCTACAAGGACAGGAGAAGATGCTGAACTAATGTAAACAGTAGAAATTACTGTCTTTTTTCTGAAAGATCAGATAACAAACAAGCTCTCACTGCCTGCAGTTCTGTGTGCCACGACCTGTGTGATGACGTCACTCCCTGCTATCAGTTAGAACAAACAGCAGGGGAGAAGAAGTACACAGGTCGGTCACTTGGGAAACCAGACAGTGATAAAATCACTTCTAGCTCTTTAAGAAAAAACAATGAACAAAACAATACATTTGGAAAACGTCTTAATTTAGTGTTCCGTACATGTTGAAAGCTATTCTTTGTAGCAAGACAACCCCTTTAGTGTCAAAGGTGAACGTAGGCTAGGAAGAGGCTAGTGTGAAAGGACACTACAGTGGAGCAGCTCACCACCAAAATGAACCAGGAGGCTACCAGATGAGTGTCTAAAACTGTTTAGTAGACCCTACTGTGTATAGGGCTCTGAAGCAGATGGATAGTCACTATTAAAAATGAAGTTGCATCATCAGAAAAGGCTTTGATTTTTATGGCAGTCCTGGATTTAAACCACTGCAGAGCGGAGTCGTGTTTTCTATTTAATTTCATGGCTGGACGGTGATGTGGAGGGAAAGAAACATCAGCGAACAGACAACCTTCAATCATTGCTGGAAGAACACAACAGCGTTATGGTCTGGGGAATGTATTCTCTGGGCCCACTCAATGTGAAAGGCATTCTCAGCTGATTTGGGTATGAATACACCTATACATTCTGATGATTTACCCATGGTAAGACAATTGGCATATCACACAGCTAGATATCTCAAACATTGACTGGAAGAATATGACCAAGACTTCCAAGTACTGACCTGGCCCCCTAATTCTCCAGACCTGAACCCAATTGAAAATCTGTGGAACCACCTCAATCATCAGGTTCACTCTATGAATTCTCCCCCACACACCCTCCAGGTGTGGGATGCACTGCATAAAGCATGGCTGCAGATACCCATGACAATCTTCTAGTACTTTATGTAGCCCACACTCTGTGTCTGTGTTGCAAACAGCTATGGAAATTAGCTGGCGGTCATGATAATAAGACTTGACTGTGTACAAGTATATAAGAAAACTGCACATATTTGCATGCATTAATTTCTGGTTCCACGGTTACTCTTGCTTTGCAAGATTTGGGGTAAATAGAAAGAAGTGTAAGAACCTGCTACTGTTGCCCACAAGTAATTGTGCCATAGTAATTGTGCCAACACTTAATTGCCGAGTTGCTGTCGACCTTCTAGCCTTACACAACAGGTTTGCTCAAATAGGAATACTACCTCTTTATGGATAGTCACACATTAACTTAAATGTTTTTTTTTTTGCCATGATCTAATGTTGACGTGGGATCCTCCAAAATGGGTATTTAATCACTTGTTTAAATATATGTGATTAAAAAAAGTGAAGCCTCTGAGAGCTGCAGCCTGACTTAGATGCCCTTAGTTTCCTGACTGTTTACATTAGCTAATTTGCCACGCTTACGTTGTTTGCACTACTTATCTGATGGCAGGACACAGGAATGAGCTTTGAAGGGAGAGGGAGAAAAAAACAGTGTTACTGGGCATCTGCACTAGCTTTGTTTCTGTGTCAGAGCCCGTGTCTGCTGTACAGAGAATCTGCTGGTTGCAATGTAATTATCTGAGTAAACATACAGACGCTCCCTGCTCATTCCCCCCTCCCCTCCACTCCTGTCTGTGGTCAGTGAACGCTGCCTGCTCGGAGCTTATCTTTACTCCTGAGAAGATAAGAGGGAGAAAACAAAACTCGTATAGCTTGTGCACAATACAGTTATCCTCTGTGGTTTAGCCAAACATGTTTACTCAACTACAGAGACTGAATATCAGCCTCGAGAGCGTGCATGGGAGGTGGAGCGATGACATCACAGAGGAGGTACTTGTATTTTTAAACACCGAAACAAAACACACCTTTTTTCAAGGCTCAAGAGGGGAGTATCCCCTGAAAACGAAAATCACTTCTTGAAAAACCCCCTTTAAAGTAAAAGGGCCCACCCAAGAATAAAGTTTTATCTTTTCACATCAATGATACAAGAAGGCAATGTTCTGGACCTCTTGTCCCTAACAAATCAAGCTTCCCATATTGTGAAGCATCTGCTTATCACAAAACAAAAGCTGTCGTGTTCGGAAGCAATAGCAAGCAAAAGAGCTGCCACTTAGCTTTTAATACCGGTGGCAGTGGAAAAAAAAAAAAATGCAGATTATTGCTTTTGAACTGAATACATGATCTCTTATGAACCCCCCTTTAAAATTTTACACTACTGCAAAGCTGAAATGGGCCCCCCCCAAAGCACATCTTCTATAACGGATATCCCTCCTACTATTACAAAATCTCGGGATCAACAAAATATTACTTATAATTTTAAAATTTTTATTTATGTTTTTAACCCCTTAAGGCCCCAGCCTTTTGGCCTTCCTGACACAGCCCTATTTTTAAAAATCCGCCGTGTCCTTTATGTGGAAAAAAAATTTTTTTTGACACTTCCTTCCATTGATTAAGAGATTGTTTTCTGTGACACTTTGTGTTTTTAAGTTAGTAAAAAAATTTTATCCTAAAATCCTTTTTTTGTGAAAAATCAAAATTTCAAAAAAAATTTTAAAAAAATCTGTGTTTTTGAAATTTCCAAAATTTTGGTGCAAGACAGATAATTTTTCCCCAAACAAAATAGTTTATAACACATCTAATATGTCCATTTAAGGTTGGCTTTTAATTTTTTTAAATGTCCTTTTTTTTTTTTAGACATTGAGGGCTTAGAAATTTTTGAGTAATTTCTCAAATTTTCACGAAAAAATTTTCAAATACTTTTTTTAGGGACCTTTCCGTTCTGAGTGGCTTTTAGGGGCCCGTATGTTAGATACCCCATAAATGACCCTTCTAAGAAAATAGACCCCTAAAGTATTTACTCAGTGTTTGGAAGTTGTTAACCCCTTTTGGTATTTCACAGAAATTAAAGCAAATGGGAGGGGGGAAATTTCAAAATTGCATTTTTTGCAGTTTTTTAAATTTATCCACATTCACTGGAATACGGAAATGTGACTAGGTAAAAAGCAAAGTAATATCTTTCCCCGGTCTGCCGTTTTTGAAAAACCCATATGTGGGCCCCCAGGCTTATTTGGCTCAACCATAAGCCCCCCCGAAAAGGAGGGCACTATGGACTCTGGGGTCTCATTTTAATGCAATTTTTTTTGGCCCAAATTTAGGTTTGAAGAGGCCCTAAAGGGGCTAAAACTTACAAACACCCTAAAAGACCCCATATTGGAAAAATACACCCCCTTTAAGGAATAAAAACAGGTGTGTAGTGGAAATACGACCCCCCAGGTGATTCCAAATTTTTTTTTAGCATAAGGGTGTAAAATAAAAAAAAATTTTTTCCAATAATCTGCAATTTTTCTTAAAATGTTTCAAATTTACAAGGAATCCTGGAGAAAAAAAAACCCCCAAAAATTTTTTTTAAGAAAATTTTTCCCAAATTTGGCAATTTCCCTACATGTGGGTTTTAAACTGCTTTTTTGGGGGCATGGCAGGGGGTACAAAGGAGGGGGGGCGCTTTTTTTGGGTTTTTGGGAAAACGATTTTGGGGGCCAAGTCGCAATTTTCAAAGCCCCCAAAGTAGCAGAAAAAGGCGAAAACCTTTCCAAAAAGTTTGCCCATTTTTTGAATCAAAACCCCTCAAGGGGTCTAAACTAGGGGTTTTAATGTGCAAATTTTTGGGACACAGGTGTTTCCCTCGGGGTTTTTTTTTTTTATTGGGCCATGAAAATGGGGGGGGGGGGGGAACGCAGTTCCAACCCTTGTTTTTTGGGGCTTCAATTTTTCAGCATTTCGCCGTGCCCCTGTAAATGATGGGGAAAAACTTTACTATGGGGGTCGGGACAATTTTCAATTTTTATAAATTTTATTTTTTTTTTTTGTTTTTTTAATTTTTTTACAATAGGAAAAAGGGGCTAAAAAAAATTGCGTTTTTATGTTGCCTATTTGACAGCATAACTTTTTATATTTTGCTGTGTCAGAGCGTGTAGGGCCTTGGTTTTTTTTGCAGGGTGAAATTTATGCTTTTATTGGGACCATTTTGGGGTGCATAAAAACACTTTTTTTCACTTTTATTAAGGTTTTTTGTGAGGGGGTTTTTGAACAAAAAAACAGCAATCCTGGGGAGTGTTTTTTTTTTTTTTTAGCGGTTTACTCTGCATTAAAATATGACAGCTAGCTTTTAAACCAAACAGGTCGAAAAAAATTACAGCAATACCCAATTTGTAATTTTTTTTTATTTTTTACTGCTTTTATTTCAATAAAAAAAAACTTTTATTCAAACAGGAAAAAAACAAATTTTTAGACCAAAAAACTTTTTTTTTTCTTTGTTTTAAAGGGGCTGTGTTTCAGGCCTTTTTTTTTTGCGGGATGAGTTGCATTTTTTTTGGTTTTCAAATTTGGGGGGGGGGGGGGGGGGGAAGGGGTTTTGTTGGGTTTTAAATCCGTTTTTTTGGAAGGCAGAGTGAATATTTAAAACAGCAAACCTAGTAGTTGTTTTTTTTTTTTTATCAGCATTCACTTTGCAGTAATTCCCCCCAAAAAGTTTGCTTTTCTCTTTTTGGGTCGAAACGATTACGGCGATACCCAATTATTTGTTTTTTTTTTGTTGAAACACTTTTAAAAAAAAAATGTTTTTTAGTGTTTTTAAAAAAAAATAATTTATGCATCGCTATTTTCCCCGAGAGCCCTTACTTTTTTAAATTTTTTTTCCCCAAAAAGAGCCCTTTTAAGGGGAATTTTTTTTTTTGGGGGGGAAAGAAAATGACGTTTTAATTTGGGACAAAAAGGTTTGGCGTTTAAGGAGTTTTTGATCACCTTTTTTTCCCTTTTTTAAAGTGCTGCGGGGTGAAACCAAAAAAACTTTAAATTTCTGGGGATTGTTTTTTTTCCCCCAAAAAAAACGGGTAAATTTCCCCGAAGATTAATTTGGGAGGTCGTTACGCCCCGGGCCCGGGGATACCAAAAATTGGGGAAGGGTTTTTATTTTTTTTAATTTTTTTTTGGGGCGATTGGCGTTTTTAAAGGGGGAAAAAAGGGCTTTGTACGTGTTTTTTTTTTTTTTTCGGTTTTTTTTTCCTTTTTTTTCATTTTTTTTTTTTTTTAAATTTTTTTACATTTTTTTTTTACTTTTCCCCCCCTAGGGGTTTGAATGGAGATCTTTTTTTTCTCATTTCAATAGGAAATCATTTTCAAGCTTGTTGGGTGTGCACTGGTTCCTATGGTTTAAAAATCAACCCCCGATGCCCCGGGAAAAATGCCCACAGGGGACCCCCCAGGCAAACGGGGACGGCACAGACAACCGGGAAGGCATTTTTAATGCCCTCCCGGGGCTGTCTGTCAGCACACAGCAGCCACCGAATCGAGGGGCTTTCTGTCCCGACGAGCGCAGGGGGAGCGATCTCCTTTCCGCGGGCTTAAATTATTTGGTGACCCATGGTCCCCGAAAAAATTTAAAGGGGTTTTAAAAGGCCCCCCCCCCCGGGCCCCGGGGTGAATTTGGGGGGACGGAACCGACGGCAGCGGATGTCGCTGTAAAAACAAACCGACAAACCCCCCGCCCCGGGGAAAAGCGGTTTGGGGAAAAAAAATCTGTTTAGAGTTCGCGTGATTCCCCTTTAGGGCTTTTGCATTTCGTTCCCCGGGGGGTGAAACCCCCCCAAAAGACTTTTGGGCGTTTTGCAAAACGTCCAAGGTTTGGGAAAGTGGGTTAAAAAGGGGGAAAAAGAAAGACAAAAGAGAACCCCTGTTGAGGGACCCCCAAAATTTGTTTCCGCACAGAGCTATATTTTTGTTTTTTTTAATTCTTTTACAGCCTCAACAGCATAAATAAGAATAAAGGGAGCCCTACCATAAGATAAAACATGACATTTGTTAATATAATTAAAAACAAAAACTTGCCCTATATACACCCTATCCAAAAGAGAAACCCGGGCCCCCGTCAGGGAAATCAACCCGAAAAGGCAGGGGCCCCCCCGGGTTTACCAAAAATTGTCCCAAGAACATTGACCCCTATTTTTTCAACCAATCACAAACCCAAAAATACAAATCAGTTCCCTATATGGATAGGTTGGGAAAAAGGGGTTTGAGGAACCTAAATTTAACAAAGCTTACAATGAGAAGGGGGAATCACGTTTTTTAAAACACAAAAGGGGAAAAAAGCTTGGGAAATTCAACTAACAGTAGCATCATCGCCAATAATGCAGAGCAACCCCCTTTCATCACAGCTGCCGTTTTAAAATCTCTTGCATCTATGCTAATTTTGGTTTTCGTGAGTTTAAAAGGGGATGTTTTTACAAACTTAATCGGGGGGGGATAAGTACGGGTCTTTTTTGGGAAAAGCGCTTATCAAACAATTTTACTCCCGCGGCAAAGGGGAGGGGACATTCTGCCCCTATGACTTTATTTTCTCGCTTAGGGGCCCGGGGTAAAAAGGGCATGTCAATTATCCCCCCCGCGCATTTCAATTCGATTTGTTTTTTAAAGCCCGGGGAGTTTGGGGGGGTTCCATAGCTTTCTTTAAGAAAATGTGGATTACCGTCCCCAAAAGAGGGGGGCCTTTCAACCCCAAAGAAAAAGAGGTTTTTGTCATTATTACCTCCTTTATTATAGTACTCAATCTTTTTTAAGTAACCTTTTTTGGTTTTCAGTGTACCCGGGAAAGTCCTATCTCAGACTTTCATTTTCTCGGGGAAATCTTATGGGGGGCAATAAAAACGCCGTGCTAGGTGGTTTTCTCTTTGGGTGGGGGTTACTTTTTTCTCTAAAATATATAAAAAAAATGTTATGTTTTTAAACTTATGGTGGGAAACTTAACCCTTTTAAAATTTTTTTGTTAAAAACCCTTTCTTCCCATTTAATTGTTTTTTAAAATATTTTTTGTTTAAAAAATTTACCCCCTTTTTGCTACCATCTTGGACCAAAACGGGTTTGGGGTTTACTAGTCTGGTATTGCGTCCTTTTTCGGACGGAAAAGTCCCTGTCATCCGTGCAAGGTCAACCCGGAAAAATATTTCTTTTTAAACTGACCCTTTTGCCTGTTTTTTTCTCCCAACAAATTTGACACGGGGGTCGCGACAAATGAACACAAACACTTTTGCTCTTTCAAAATACAGAATTTTTCTTAGGGGTTCCCTTTCTCAAATCTTTCTTTGAATTTCCCATAGCCATATTTCATCACAGAGCTCAGGCTTCTCTTACTCTAAACACTTTCCCGCTCTCAGATAGGGGAGCGGTTTTAAACCCCCCTTTACAGGTTCCCTTTTAAAAAGGGGAAACCCCGTCACTAGTTATGCCCCCCTTGCTGAAAGGGGAGCACAAGCTAGAGACAGACCTCTGTTCCCAGCACTTTTGCCGTAAGAGCTGTAAATTTTTTGAGCATTTACCCCCAAATCTTTTTTCTTTATTAAGGGGAGGGCAGCACAAAAAGTGTCCAAACCCGCTGGGTTTTCCCTCGCTTTTGGGCCCCTTTTTCTGTAAGATGCAGCCAAATTTTAGAAACATTCAATACTCCCAAATCTTATTAAAAGAGCAGGTGTTAGCCCTGCCCCCCAAAGCTGGCCCCCCCCCTCGGCGTTATTTACGGGTTTTTATCTATTCAAAAAGGTTTATCAGTTGAGGTGGGCGGGGCTAAACCAGTTGGGGGGGGTTTTTGAAAAAAAAAAACTACTCTTTGAATGATTCTGGCTGAAAACTGCAGATTTTAGCATTTAAAAACACAAAAAATACAGGAAAACTTTTCAGGGAAAATGACAAGGGGTTTGGGAAAAAAGCATGTCTGTTTACTAGCTTGGGGCTGCCCCTCAGAAAGGGGGCCATAACCTAAGTGCCCGGGTTTTCTTTTTAAGTATAAAGCAAGGGAAAATAAAAGGGAAAAGTAATCCTTTTCAACAATATTAAAATTTATTTGGGGACTCTTATCTAACTGTTACCTATCCTGCTGAATAATTCCCCTTTCCAAAGATAAATTTTCTTATTTTTTGTGCAGAAATTACAAGAAAGGGCATCTAAGCCATGAAGAATTTGGGAATTGTACAAATCCACACGTCTGGAATGATTGTAAAGCCACTTACCTCTTCTCTCCTGTGCTTTTCCTCCTTGGAAATGTTGTCCGCAGGAGCTATGTCACCAACAATGCACTCAGCCATGTCATGTACAAGAGCAAGCTTTATACACCTGGGGAAAAAAAACAGCAAGAAGAATGAAGAAACCTCATATCCAAGTTGTCCTACAATGAGAATAGGAGTTTTTCATCTTAGCATGAATGCGCCCAGTCCTCCAGTCCTCTCATCGGGTTTTGCTGGTACTTCACATAGAAAATAATCATGGCAGCTTCTATGACACAATACATGGGAAATCCTCATTACCTTTGGGAAAATATTGTCCTACATAACTAACAGATGGTAGATGGCAGTGACAACCGCCTGTGCTTTCAGTAGACCATCAAAGGTTGCACTAAATATTTCTCAACATGGAAGAAATGCTCCTCTTAACATTTTCACAGAGGTTAGTATTTGACTTCAAAGGTGGATTTACACGAGGTGTAATAGTACGCCAAGGTCATGTCCACTGGATATCCATTATCTTCCAATGGAGACACCTGCCTCGAGTCCTATGCACATGAGATTTTTCTTTTTAATGTATGCATATGCTGGAAAAGCTTCAGATGTACATGGTAAACATGTCCATAGCCAGAAAGATGTCAAACGAGTGTCCATTCACAAGAGTTCCATGAAACATTAGGTTTTATTTTTATGTCATTTTTACATTAGAGGTCTTTTTCTCATAAGAATATGATGGAAAATTGTTTATTTTATTTTTTAACAGCAAATGCAGCACTAAAATGAATTTTGCAGTTGTGTCACTTTTCCGTCACAGACATTTATATATATAGTTGAAACCAGAAGTTTACATACACTATAAAAAATGACACATGTGCAGGTTATTCTGACATGACATCAGAATAAACCCTACCCATTTCAGGTCTATTAGGATTACCAAAATTATTTATGATTTGCCAAATGCCAGAATAATGAGAGAGAGAATTTTTTAAGGCATTTTTTATCACTTTCTGCAAAAGTTTACATATATTTCATTAGTATTTGGCAGCATTGCCCTTAAACTGTATGAATTGGGTCAAATGTTTTGGATATCCTTCCACAAGCTTCTCACAATAGTTTTTAGGAATTTTGGCCCATTCCTCCTGACGGAACTGGTGTAACTGAGCCATGTTTGTGGTTGCCTTGCTTGCACCTGCCTTTTCAGCTTTGTCCATAAATTTTCAATAGGATTGAGATCAGGGCTTCGTGATGGCCACTCCAAAACATCTACTTGGTTATCCTTAAGCCACTTTCTAACCAGTTTGGCAGTATGTTTCAGGTCATTGTCCATTTGGAAGACCCATTTCCGCCCAAGTGTTAACTTCCTGGCTGATGTCTTGAGTTGTTTCTTCAGTATTGCCACATAATCTTCTTCCCTCATGCTGCCATCTATTTTGTGAAGTGCACTAGTGACTCCTGTAGCAAAACAACCCCACAACATGATGCTACCACCCTCATGTTTCATAGTTGGGATGGTGTTCTTAGGCTTTCAAGCTTCTCCCTTTTTCATACAACTGTAACAATGGTCATTATAGCCAAACCGTTTCATCAGACCACAAGATAGGTCTCCAAAAATATAGGTCTTTGTTTCTGTGTGCATTTGCCAACATAAATCTGGCTTTTATAGGTTTCTTTTGGAGTAATGGCTTCTTCCTGGCAGAGTGGCCTTTCAGCCCAAGTTGATACAGTACGAATTTCACTGTGGATAATGACACAATCTTACCAGTTTCCGCCAGCATCTTCACAAGATCTTTTGCTTTTGTTCTTGGGTTGATATGCACATGTCGGACCAAAGCACTTTCATCTCTGAGACAGAACTTATCTCCTACCTGAGCGGTATGATGGCTGGACATTCACATCTTGTTTGTACTTGCGTATAACTGTTTGTACAAATGAACGAGGCACCTTTAGGTAGTTGGAAATTGCAAACAAGGGTGATCCAGACTTGTCCAAGTACACAATTCTTTTCCTGATATCTTGGACTCTCCCATGATGTTACACAAAGAAGCAGTATGTTTCTGGTGTGTGTTATAAAACATCCACAGATGTGTCGCTAACTCAGATGTTGCCTATAAACAGAAGCTTCCAAAGACAAATCATCATATGGGCTGTCCCAAACGGTTTAAAGGCATATTAATCCTAGTGTATGTAAACTTTTCACTTTGCAGAAATAAAAATACCTGAAAAATTCATTATTCTGGCATTTGGCAAATATAAATAACTTTGGTAATCCTAATTGACCTAAAACTGGTAATGTTTATTCTGATTTCATGTCAGATAGTGAGAAACACATGTATGTGTCTCTTCATATAGTGTATGTAAACTTCTGGTTTCACTTGTAGGGAATATAAAGTTTTAGGCTAATTGGGGGCAGGGCTAAAAGTTGGCTGTGCTTTTTTCATAAAACTTTATTTCTTTTATGGTTTTATTATTTTACATGTTGTGCACCCCCATAAGGTCAGAAAAAGATCTTTGAGGGCATTTTATATCAATTTTTTTTAAATTATTATTATGATTTATTTCCCATGTAACTAAGGCTATATATTAGGAGAAATAAAGAGGGAAAACATCCACTGAAGTGACTGCAGAACCAATCTGTGTCTAATAAGACCCAACAGCTCTTGCGGTTACATAGCACCAGCAGTCACATGCCAGCAGCAGCAGGAAACCGGGGGGCTGTCTATCTCTAATATCTTGCAATACAGATGTACATTAGAGAAATAATATAGAAACATTTATTGCAGACTGTGATACAAGTGATAAAATCATGAAGACATACCAGTATATCGATAAGTCTCGTCCGTAGTGCATATTTCAATGCCCAAAGCTTTACAAGCGATATGTATCCAGGCAGCGTGGCAGAAGCAGTCTATCAAGCGGGGCGTCACACACCTGTGGAGCTCTCCACAGGTGTGTAACGCCCCGCCTGATAAGACTGCTTGTGCCAAGCTACATGCGCTGCATGGATACATATCGCTTGTATCCTTAGGCCATGTTCACACGGCTTATTTGGGACGTGTTTGCGGACGTAATTACGTCCGCAAATACGTGTCACAAAGTGTGGCACATATTTTGCGTCGTAAATACATTCTTTACTATGGGGATTTACATCGCGAAATACTCCTCAATAAGTGACAGGGGACTAAATTTTACGATCGCATTTACATGGCGAAAATATGTCGCGGAAATACGCCTCGTGAGAACGATGAGGCATATTTTACATTGGAATCAATGCTAATCTAATTGTTCATTACTTGAAACGTATTTCGGGACGTATTTGCAGACGTAATTCCGTCCGCATATACGCCCCGAAATAAGCCGTGTGAACATAGCGGTGACGAACGCCACAGTACGGCATCTGTCACAAGAAATCGTTTAGAGGATATGTTGTAAGCTTTTCATGATTAAATAATTGCCATTATAGCACAAGGTAAGAGTACATTTAGTGTCCCTCACCAAGCAAAGAGTTTTAAACTCCACATTGGGCAAACACCCCAAAATGCATGGAGCCTAGAACAACAGGATGCCCTTGGGTTGGAGCGATGATGTAAGCACCAGACAGCCTGACTCCCCATGATATGCTTGCCCATATGTTCAGGAACATGGATCGCCACATTTGGCACAAAACGGAGATCACTTCTAACGCAATTGACTACACTTACATCAAGGTATGTAGAATATTTCTGGGCTCAGATGGCTTCATCCCAACGAGAGTTACAACTGAATATTCTGAGTCTCTTTTAGATAAATCTCCCTGTACCTCTCATGTGCATATAGTGTTTAATAAAATATCATACCTATCCTTATTTAGTTTCTTGTCTTCTGTTAACATTGCCATAACCGCCATCCTGTACATATGATCTGAAACACTCTCTGGCTTCTCCACTTTCCGGTACACCCATCCTGTTCTTGGGACTCTCTGCAAACAAAATTCCTGTTATTTCTGGAATTCCAAAGTCAGAACAGCAGTTACTCTCTAAGGATATGTTCACACTGCGCATTGCACGCAGCCATACACCTGCTGTTGAAAGTATGCACTGACCAGCACATACTTTCAAAAGCGCAATGACCCTATCTCCTATTACTTTAGTTTTCCCTGGTGCGTAAGCACCCGAAAGAAGTGATATGGCACTTCTTTTTACTGGCTCTGGTTTAACATAGGACTCAATGAGTGCTACCAAATGTGTGGGGTGGACTCTGGGCGCATTGCAGCACAATGTACATCAGGGGTCTTCAAACTGCGTCCCTCCAGCTGCTGGGAACCTACAACTTCCATCATGCTCACTGTTATAGATTATATAAATGCATGATGGGAGATGTAGTTTCCCAACAGCTGGAGGGCCGCAGTTTGAAAACCCCTGATGTACATCATGTGAACATACCCTTATAAGCCACTATTGTCATAAACAGTGAATGCAACTGGGAGTACAGCTATCATAACCTCCTTTATATTAAAAGGGTATTCCTATCACCTAATGTTCTAAATGCAATGGATTATCTGCTGCAGAAAACAAAGAGGTGGACACGCTTGAACAGCTCTCTCATTTCTGTTCTATGGAAGTATCAAATATAGTCTAGTGAGGGTGCTAAACTGTACTCCAAACGCCTAAAAAGTGAAACATTAGGATGAACAGGGCTTTGTTCACAATGAAGTGGTCATCAGTGTGTAAAACTAGCATGTCACACATGCGGCATGGTAAGCGCTGTAAAAAAATAAAAAAACACTACCAGGATTACCATATTTTCTTTATCCTGCATTCCAAAAAAGATTAAAAAGCAATCAAAAAGTAATGTGACCCTATAATAGTACCAATAAAAACGTCAACTCATCCCGCAAAAAAATGACCTTACACAGCTCTGTACACTGGAAAAAAAAAAAAAGGTAAGGACTATAGTGATGCAAAAATTGTTTTCTTTACTAAATGAAAAGGTGTTTATACAGTCATATGAAAAAGTTTGGCCACCCCTATTAATCTTAATCATTTTTAGTTCTAAATATTTGGGTGTTTGCAACAGCCATTTCAATTTGATATCTAATAACTGATGGACAGAAATATTTCCGGATTGAAATGAGGTTTATTGTACCAACACAAAATGTGCAATATGCATTAAACCAAAATTTGACTGGTGCAAAAATTTGGGTACCCTTATCATTTTATTGATTTGAATCTCCTAACTACTTTTTACTGACTTTCTGAAGCACATTGGTTTTGTAACCTCACTGAGCTTTGAACTTCATAGCCAGGTGTATCCAATGATGAGAAACGGTATTTAAGGTCAATTGCAAGTTGTTCTCCTATTTGAATCTCCTGTGAAGAGTGGCATCATGGGCTCCTCAAAACAACTCTCAAATGATCTGAAAACAAAGATTGTTCAACATAGTTGTTCAGGGAAAGGATACAAAAAGTTGTCTCAGAGATTTAACCTGTCAGTTTCCACTGTGAGGAACATAGTAAAGAAATGGAAGACCACAGGGACAGTTCTTGTTAAGCCCAGAAGTGGCAGGCCAAGAAAAATATCAGAAAGGCAGAGAAGACGAATGGTGAGAACAGTCAAGGACAATCCACAGACCATCTCCAAAGAGATGCAGCATCATCTTGCTGCAGATGGTGTCACTGTGCATCGGTCAACAATACAGCACACTTTGCACAAGGACTAGCTGTATGGGAGAGTGATGCGAAAGAAGCCGTTTCTGAAAGCACGCCACAGAGTCGCCTGAGGTATGCAAAAGCACATTTGGACAAGCCAGCTTCATTTTGGAAAAAGGTCCTGTGGACTGATGAAACAAAGATTGAGTTGTTTGGTCAAACAAAAAGGCGTTATGCATGGCGTCCCAAAAACACAGCATTCCAAGAAAAACACTTGCTACCCACTGTAAAATTTGGTGGAGGTTCTATCATGCTTTGGGGCTGTGTGGCCAATGCCAGCACCGGGAATCTTGTTAAAGTTGAGGGTCACATGGATTCAACTCAGTATCAGCAGATTCTTCAGAATAATGTACAAGAATCAGCGATGAATTTGAAGTTACGCCGGGGATGGATATTTCAGCAAGACAATGATCCCAAACAGCTCCAAATCTACTCAGGCATTCAAGCAGAGGAACAATTACAATGTTCTGGAATGGCCATCCCAATCCCCAGACCTGAATATCATTGAACATATGTGTGATACTTTGAAGCGGGCTGTCCATGCTCGGTGACCATCAAACTTAACTGACCTTGAATTGTTTTGTAAAGAGGAATGGTCAAAAATACCTTCATCCAGGATCCAGGAACTGATTAAAAGCTACAGGAAGCGACTAGACGCTGTTATTTTTGCAAAAGGAGGATCTACTAAATATTAATGTCACTTTTCTGTTGGGGTGCTCATACTTTTGCACCAGTCAAATTTTGGTTTAATGCATATTGCACATTTTGTGTTAGTACAATAAACCTCATTTCAATCCAGAAATATTACTGTGTCCATAGTTATTAGATATATCAAATTGAAATGGCTGTTGCAAACACCCAAATATTTAGAACTAAAATGATTAAGATTAATAGGGGTGCCCAAACTTTTTCATATGACTGTATTGTGTAAAAGTAGTAAAACATAAGATATATAAATTTGGTATCACTGTAATGGTATGTTCACACAGCTTATTTGGACGTGGTTTTCGGAGCATTTCCGCGTCCAAAACAGCGTCAAAAACACCCACAGTTCATTTAATTGATTCCTATGTAAAACAGCATTGTAGCTCACACACGACAAGGTTTTTACGCGCTTCTTTGTAAGTGCTGAAAAAGAAGTGTCATGTGAATTCTTGAAGCGTATTTTAGGTACATTTCTCGGCACGTTTTTGGGGCGTTTTTCAGCGCGTTTTTTGACCTGGCTATTAATTTGTATGGGCGAAAACAGCGTTGAAAACCTCATTCAAAACCTCTCCCAAAAACGCAGAGAAACGCCGCTAAAACCTGATGCGCTCTGAAAACCGCTTCGAAAACTGCGTCCAAATAAGCCGTGTGAACATACCCTAATTGTTTCAACCTGCTGAGTACAGTTAACATGTCATTTATACTGCAGGGTGACCACTGTGAAAAAAAATAAACCCTACCATGATTGCTGTATTTTTTTTGATTCTGCCTCCCAAAAACCTTGATCAAAAGAGATCAAAGTGCCATATAAACCCCATAATTGTACCAATGAAAACGGCAACTCATCACGTAGAAAACAAGCCCCTAATTAGCTCCATATGCAGAAAAATAAAAGTTATGGCTGTCAGACTATGACGACATAAAAATGGATTTCTTTACAAATGTATTTCTATTTCGTAAAAAAACATAAAAAGTAAAAGTAACAAAACCTAAAAAAACTATATAAAATTTACTATAACTGTACTGTAATTGTTCCAACTCACGTAGCAAAGTTGTCATGTCCTTTATACCGCACAGCGAACACTGTAAAAATTAAGCTCAAAAAACAGTGGTGGAACTGCAGGTGTTTTTTACCTGAGAGACACCTGCGCCCAAACAGCAGTTTGCACCCACATAAAGTGCATCAACGAACTTGGAAGAAATTGTTTAACAAATTTTTGAGTGCTTTTTTTGCCAGGATTTCTTGGAAAAAATGCATTTTATTGAAAAATTGTAATTTTCACAGCCCAACATAAAAAAAAATCTGTGAAACACCTGTTGGGTCAATGTATACGCAGTACACAACCCCTGAATATATTCCTTAAAGGGTGTAGTTTCCGATATGAGGTCTTTTTAGGTGTGTTTATGAAGTTTTAGCACTTTAGGGTGTCCGCAAACCTGTAACAGCGCCTAAAGAAAATCGTAATAAAAAAATGTGACCCCAAAATCCATTAAGTGCTCCTCCTATTCTGGGGCTTGTGGTTAAGTCAAACAGTACACTAGCGTCTCATATGGGACATCTCTAAAAACGGCAGCATTGCATTTCCCTGTTATCATTTAGGTTATATTCACACGGCGTAAAATGGGACTTATTTCATTCCGTAATTACGCGCCGGAGTGCGCAAATTACGGCTGGAATCCGTCCCAGTCATTACGGTAATCCACAGTTCTCATAGAGAACTATGGATTACATCTCCTCTCCCTGCTCAGCGAATACGCCGCGGGGGGAGATAATTGACATGTGAATTACCAGCGGCGAATACGCGCCGATAGTAATGCAAGTCTATGGGCCGGCGAGGTGCCGGCCACCCGCTCCCGCCCACACGGCATAAATGCGGGGCATAATTACGCCCCACAAAAAAGCCGTGTGAACCCAGCCTTACTGTGTTTCAGTGAATAATGGATACAAAATTAAAATCTGCAACTAAAGTGAAATTTTGAAATTTCACCTCTTCTTTCCTTTAACCCCTTACCGCCGGAGCCTGTTTTGACCTTCCTGACAGCTCCGGTTTTAAAATCTGGCATCTGTCACTTTATGTGAGAATAACTTTTTGACACTTTTACCTATCCAAGTGATTCAGATTGTTTTCTCATGACACATTGTACTTTAAGATAGTAAGAAATTTTGGTCCATACAATCCTTGTTTATTTGTGAAAAATATAAAAATATTGATGATTTTAAAAGTTCAAAAATTTCTGCGTGTAAGATAAGAGCTCTCCTTAGGGAGAGCGCCATATAGGCGTGTGGAAATTCAAAATTGCCTTTTGCACTGTCTACAGATGGGTGATGCTGGCTTGCCCAATATCCCTTTTGCTTTCCAAAGACCCAGTGGGTCAAAAAACAAATTGAGGATTTGTTACATCCAATAGAGGGCACTTGAGTTTCTTAGCTCCTTTCCCATAATGCCTTGTGATAGGCATGTAAGTTATTCCACTCAAAATAGTGTATAATTAGCATCTGACATATCTACTGTAGGTTGGCTTTTTTTTTTTTTTTTACCACATTAGAGGGCTTAGAAATTTAGTAGTCATTTTTCACATTTTCAAGAAAATTTGCTAAATAGATTTTTTTTAGGGACTATTCCAGTTCTGACGTGGTTTGGAGGGGCCTGTGTGTTAGATACCTCCATAAATGAAGAACCAAGACCCCTTACAGTATTTAAAAAAGCATTTAGGAAGTTTGTTACTCCTTTAGATATTTCACAGCAATTAAAGCAAAGTGGAGGTGAAATTTCAAAATTTCACTTTTTTTTTTTGCCGATTTTCAATTTTTATACATTATTCACTGGAACACGGTAGACATGACCGGGTAAATGCAACTCAACATCAATTCCCCAGATTCTGCTGTTTTCAGAGATATCCCATATGTGGCCCTATTGCGCTATTTGGCTCAACCACAAGCCCCAGAATAGGAGGAGCCCCTACTGGAATCTGGAGAGCTGCGGACGCCCTAAGGTGCTAAAACTTAATAAACTCCCCTAAAAAGACCCCATATTGGGAACTACACCCCTTAAGGAATATATCCAGGGGTGCAGAGAGTATATAGACCCCACAGGTGATTCACAAATATTTTTAGTGTTAGGCTCTGAAAATGAAAAAAAATTTTTTTTCCCAACAATCTGCAATTTTAGCTGAAAATGTTTAATTTTTACAACGAATCCTGAAAAAAAGCCCCCTTAATTGTGTTACGCAGTTTCTTCCAAGTTCGGCAATACCCTACATGTGGGTGTAAACTGCTGTTTGGGCGCATGGCAGGGCGTACAAGGGAGGGAGTGGTATTTGGCTTTTGGAACGCAGATTTTGGTGGGGCCATGTCTCATTTACAAAGCCCCCAAAGTACCAGAACAGGTGAAACCTTCTAGAAGTCGCCGCATTTTGGTTTCAACACCCTTCATGGATCCCATCTAGGGGTGTACTATGCATTTTGGGCACACAGGTGCTCCGTAGTTTTTTTTAGCGTTGGGCCATGAAAATGGGGGGAAAAAAACGCAGTTCCGCCGTTGTTTTTTGGTCTTCTTTTTTACAGTGTTCGCCATACAGGATAAATGACAGGATAACTTTACTATAGGGGTCGGTACAATTGCAATGATATAAATTTTATATCGTTTTTTATGTTTAATTACTTTTACACAATAGAAATGAGTTTATAAAAAATTGCATTTTTATGTTGTCATAGTTGGGACAGCCATAACGTTCTCATTTTTTTGTATATGGAGTTGATTATGGGCTTGTTTCTTGCGGGATGGGTTCATGTTTTTATTGGTACCTTTATGGGGGGCATATGACGCTTTAATCACTTTTTATTAAGGTTTTTGTGAGGCATTGTGAACAAAATACAGCAATCCTGGTAGTGTTTTTTTATTTTTTACAGCGGTCACTGTGCGGTATAAATGACATGATAGCTTTATTCAGCAGCACGATACGATTACAGTGATACACAATTTGTAGGGTTTTTTTTGTTTGTTTTACTGCTTTTATACAATAAAAGAACATGTTTTCGCATCGCCATAACTTTTCTATTTTTCTGTTTACAGCATAGTTGCCAACTTTCGAAAATGAAAAAGCAGGAGAATTTAGTGGGCGGCGCGCGTAGCGGCAAAAATTTGCATGGACACGCCCATCTTGTTGGTATGCCACGCCCCTTCAAAAAAGCCACACCCACTCCACCTAACTGCATAACGGCTTTGGAAGAAAGCCAGGTAGATGCCCTTATAGCCAGGTAGTAGCCCCCCATAACCAGGTAGTGCCCCTTACATGCCGTTAGATTCACCCTTGTAGCCAAGTATATGCCCACTCTGTAGCAATTTAGAGCCAAATTTTTAGCCAGGTAGATGCCCACCTTTGTTAGCCATGTAGGTGCCCCCCATTGTTATCCAGTTAGGTGCCCCCATTGTTAGCAAGGTAGTTGCCCCCATCTTTTTGCCAGGTAGTGCCCCCCTCTGTTAGCCAGGTAGTGCCCCCATTGTTTGCCAGGTAGTGCCCCTCTGTTAGCCAGGTAGTGCCCCCTCGTTAGCCAGTAGTGCCCCCTTGTTAGCCAGGTAGTGCCCCATCGTTAGCCAGTGTGCCCCCATGTTAGCCAGGTAGTGCCCCCATCTGTTAGCCAGGTAGTGCCCCCCTGAGTTGCCAGGAGTGCCCCCTCTGTTGCCAGGTAGTGCCCCCTCTGTTGCCAGGTAGTTGCCCTCTCTGTTAGCCAGGTAGAGCCCCCTAAAGCTAATAAAAATTAAATAATAAAATCCACTTACCTTACCAGGCTCCTGCAGCGTGGCCGCTCCCGACCGATCTCTTCAGCGGCGCAGGGGGAAGTGAGAGCAGCCGCGCGTCACTCCCCTGCAGCCGCGCGTCACTTCCCCCTGCGCCGTTGACCTGTATGTACGGCGCACACACCGGCGCCGTACATACAGGGAGAGGAGGGAGGAGGGATCGCTCCCTCCTGCCTCCTCCCCGCACAGTGAGACCGCGGGCGGGTGAGCGGCCGCTGCGGCCGCTGCACCTGCCTGTAGGAGCGGTCCCGCGGTGCAAGAGTAGCGCACCAGCGCGACTCGTGCGCCGCGGTACTTTAAAGGACCCCCCCCGCCAGCAGGCGGCGGGAGGAATGCCAACTCCCCCGGGAGGGGACCCCAAATAGCGGGACCCCCCCGCCAAAAACGGGAGAGTTGGCATGTATGGTTTACAGAGCTGTGTGAGGGCTTGTTTTTTGAAGGGATGAGTTGACATTTTTATTGGTATCATGTTTGGGGGGACAAGGCATTATGATTACTTTTCAATCCGTTATTTTGGACGGCAGGGTGACGAAAATACTGCAATCCTAGTAGTGTTTATTTTTATTAGCGCTTACCATGCAATATACTTGACAAGTTAGTTTTACTCTGTGAGTCAAGACGATTATGGCGATACTTAGTTTATATCTTTTTTTATGTGGAGGCACTTTTTTTTTCTTTTTTTTTAAAGTGTTTTTATTGCATAAAACAATATTTATGCATCGCCATCTTCTAAAAGCCATAACTTTTTGATTTTTCCATATACAGAGCTTTGTAAGGACTTTTTTTTTTTTTTTTTTTTGGGGATGAACTGACGTTTTAAATTGGCACCAGATTGGTGTTTATATGAGTTTTTGATCACTTTTTTATTCCATTTATGTGCTGCGGAATGAACAAAAATCACAATTCTGTGACTTATTTTATTTTTTTTATTTTTTCACAGCATTCACCGTATGGGTTAATTAACAGGACATATTTATAGGGTGGATCATTATGCACGGGGCGATACCAAATATGGGTACTTTATTTTTGATCATTTCTGGGGCGCTTGGCATCTGTAAAGGGGAAAAGGGCAGTGTATGTGTTTTTATTTTATTTTTCGTGTTTGTGTTTGACTTTTTACACTTTTCCCCAGATATTCAAATCGCTCATACAAGAGGAGACCTGCACACAGTATTACTGCTGTGTACTGGTCTCCATGGTGACTGTCAATCACCATGCCCTCAATGCATTGTGACTGCAAAACCGATTTTCCTGACATGTTAATTCTTGAGGTGGATACTATACTGAATCCTCACCTCACATTATAGTATATAGGAGGCGAAAAATCTGCCTATCAAAAATGGGGAAGTCGTCCCGATAAGGACGTCCCAGTGCGGGAACCGAAGGGAATGTTCACACGAATGCGCCCCGTGAATACAGTAAAATCATAACACTCATTGTGTGCTTTGATTTTACTGTATTTGCGGGGAACACTTTGGGCGCATTGCAGCATCAAATACACAATTGAAGTATGCCCCACAAACACGCCGTGTGAACATATCCTTACCTATATATGACGTCACATGCCTTTCCTTATCATAAACAACAGAGGGTATATGGATACAGAAAGAATATCACCTAATGCCAAAATTTTAGTGTTCCTTAAAAACTGGAATAAAAAGTGACCCAAAAGTTGCATGTATCCTAAACTGGATCCAAATAAAACCTACACTTCAGCCTGCAAAAAAAAAAAAGAGCCCTCAGCACCAATTTTTTAAAAAGTATAGTTTTTTTTTGGGACCATCACTAAAACATGATGAAAACACTACAAATTTGATTCATATCGACCACCCACCAAGAATTATTTTGTTTCTTTGTCTGTCATATGGTAAAATGAATGGTACTATTAAAAAGTACATCTTGTCCCGCAAAAAACAAGCCCTCATAGGGCTATGGAGGCAGAAAGATAAAAATGTCACAGCTCTTGGAAGGCGGGGAGGAAAAAAACGTATGTGACATAGGGGTATGTTCACACGGCGTAATTGTGAGGTGCATTTCGCCACGTATTTGCGCTTCAATATGCCCGACATGCGCCTTGTAATTACGGTAATTAATAGCTCTCATGGAGAGCTATGAATTACGGCTGTCTCCCCCAGCGTACAATGCGCGCGTATTGTATACCGGGGGAGAGAACTGACATGTCACTTCTTCGCAGCGCTTACGTGCCTCTGATAATGAAAGTAAATTGGGCTGATCCCGCTACAGAAGTATGCACTGGCTAATGCGTACTTCAAAGGGTATGTTCACACGATGTACTGTGGTGCATACAGTAGTGCCGCAGTACTTCGTGTGTTTCGGGAGCTTGCACATGCCACAGAGGCACAGGGGGTGGCCGGGTGCCAGCCTCATTGACATTACATTTTTGCTGCAAGTAATTGACATGTCACTTATCTCCTTGCGCGTACAACCCGATCGGATTTTACGAGCAGGGAGAGGAGACGTAATCCATAGTTCTCTATGAGAACTATGGATTACCGTAACTTCGGCTCACATCTCGCCCGTATTAGGCCATGTTCAGTCCGTAATTACGCGCCGGAGTGCGCAAATTACGGGCTGAATACGTCCCAGTCATTACGGTAATCCACATGTCTCATAGAGAACTATGGATTACGTCTCCTCTCCCCGCTCGGCGAATAGGCCGCGGGGGGAAATAAGTGACATGTGAATTACCAGCGGCGTATACGCGCCGCTAGTAATGATAGTCTATGGGCCGGCGAGGTGCTGGCCCCCTGCACCCGCCTCGGGCCACACGGCGCAATTCAGGGCCGTCTCTCCGATTGGGCCAGGTAGGCCAGTGCCCGGGGGCCCACTGAGGTCGGGGCCCTGCCATGAGTCCGTGTAAACACAGGCATGTTGCCTGTCACTTAAAAACAGCAGAGGCTGCTGTGTCTTTGCTTTCATCCCTGTCCTGCCTGCGCGGCAGTGACTCAGGAGCTGATAAGAGAGCAGGGCTGCTCCCCCCTCCCGTCCGTCTCCTCCCCCGCCGGGAAGTGTAACCTCACTCTCCTTGATGCTCCTTCTGCTCCCCCTCAAGACGTCTCCCTCCGCCTCACCTCCCGGGTGTCTGACTTCAAACTGCAGCAGAGTCCTCTGGGACTGGGACCCGGCTCAGCACAGCAGTAGAAGGTACAGGGGCTCTACGGGGCAGTGAACCGGGTCAGGATGGCTGTACACATGCTGCATCATGTAACAACTTCACCCTGTGCCCCCACACAGCAGCTCATAGGTTCTATAGACTGCTGCCTGTCCTGGGGGCACAGGGTGGCTGATCACATAAAGCTGTGATATGATGCAGCAGGTGCTCAGCCGTCCTGTGCCCACAGATTGGGATTTAAAAAAAATAAAGTAAATGACGAAAAGAAAATAAATCTGCACAAAACCTGTTTCCCCAATAAAAAACACTTTATTTAGTAAAGAAAAATGACGTTAACCCATTAAGCCCCTGGTGCCTGAAAAGGCCTTAAAGGGGTTGTCTCATTACATGAATTGCTTTTGATGTTAAAGATCTTGCAAAAACAAGTCCCTTTGCAATATGTGTCCATTATCAGTGTCCTTCCTATTCTGAGATATCCCCTCTTGTATGGGCTGCATCAGCTCCTCAGGTCACTATAGCTACAGACCTGTTTGATCTCTCCTGATAGGCTGCCAGCACTGGTTGCTATAGCTACAGACCTGTGTGATCTCTCCTGATAGGCTGCCAGCGCTGGTTGCTATAGCTACAGACCTGTGTGATCTCTCCTGATAGGCTGCCAGCACTGGTCACTATAGCTACAGACCTGTTCTCTCTCTCCTGATAGGCTGCCAGCACTGGTCGCTATAGCTACAGACCTGTTCTCTCTCTCCTGACAGGCTGCCAGCACTGGTTGCTATAGCTACAGACCTGTGTGATCTCTCCTGATAGGCTGCCAGCACTGGTCGCTATAGCTACAGACCTGTGTGATCTCTCCTGATAGGCTGCCAGCGCTGGTTGCTATAGCTACAGACCTGGCTTCTACTGCCAGTAAACATGCCCATGAATTCAAAATGAAACCAAGATAACATTTCTGAGGTCAGATGGATTAATGTAGTGAGACAACCCTTTTTAAGTCACAAATTATCAGTGTCCTACCTATTCCTAGATATCCCCTCTTGTATGGGCTGCATCAGCCCCTCAGGTCGCTATAGCTACAGACCTGGCTTCTACTGCAGCCTAGTGGAAGCCAGTAAACACACCCCTGAATTCAAAGTGAAGCAAAGAAAACAGGACTGAGGTGAGATGAATCAATGTAGTGAGACAACCCCTTTAATGACAACTACATTTTATATTTTTGCCTCCCTGCATTTCAACAGTCACAACTTTTGTTTTTCTATAGTGCAGTTGTATGGAGAATTGTTTTATGTGGGAAAAATTGTATTTTTGGGTGAGTCGTTTACGTATAAATTACTGCTTTTTTTTTTTAAAAACAAATTTTTTCAGCATGAACATAAGTGTTTTTGCATTTTTTATACCATTTCACAATAAATAACCTGTTAATTCTACATGTTGTTACGGTCGTGTGGATACCTAATAGGGTTCGGGTTTTTTTGTGTGTAATATATGCACAATAATTTTTGAATTTTTTTCTACACTTTGTCTTATAGGCTTTTTTTATTCCCATTGAGGGATAATTATTTTGCACTTTTTTCTTTTTTTATACTTCATAATGTTTTAGCACACTCCTGTATGCAAATACATTATACATCTGTATGATAATACATTATACTATGTATCAGTATGAAATAGGCTGTTGTTGGAGTAACACCCAGTGCGCCCTGACAGCAGGCTTACAGACAGCACTGGAGCTACTCTAGGTCCCCAGGGTTAACTGCATAGATATCCCTCAGGCTCCATCGGATAACCAGGAGTCCAGGTGACCCGATGGAGCCCAGGAATCCCCTTTGATTATGCTGTAGTCATGGACCTCAGCAATGAAAGGGTTAAATGGCGGTGACCAGAGGCTTCATCTGGTCCCTGCCATTCATAGAGACTTCAATAGTTATCCCTGAATGGGATTAAAAAAAAAGGAAAAAATATAAAGAAAATGTATAAAAAATAAAAATAGTTAAATTGTGCATATATTACATAAAAAAACTTACAAATATTTTGTATCCATATGACCATAATAAGCTTTAAAATTAATGTAAGGGGTAATTTAGTGTAAAATGTGAATGGTATAAAAAAAAATCATTTAAAAAATAAATGCAGCAAAGCACTTTTTTCTGTTTGTGCTGACATTAAAGAACTATGCAGTAGTTTAAATGTAAACTCAAACTACTCCCCCCAAAAATACAACTTCTCCCGCATAAAGCAAGTCCTCATACAGCTGCATCATTGATTTTAGGGGTTAAGCATAGTGGGCCTTATTTATCAAAATGGTCTAATAGTTTGTTTTTGTTAGCAACCAATCAGAACTCAAAGCAAACAATCAGACCTCAGCTTTCATTTTATTTACTGCTCTGCAAAAATTAAAAGCTAAGCTCTGATTGGTCGCTATGATCTTTGATTGGTTGCTATGTGCAACAGAAACAGTCATATTATTAGATAGTATTGATACTGGGGGCCCAGTAAACAGCTCTGCCCAGGGGCCCATAATGCTGTTAATACGGCCCTGGCGCAATTGCGGGGCGTAATAACGCCCTGCATTTAAGCCGTGTGAACATAGCCTTAGAGCGCAAACATGCTGCAAAATACCCCGTGTGAACATAGCCTAAAACACACGGTGTATTGTGGCACGTACAGTACACACCCCAATACACCTTGTGAACATACCCTAAGCAAATATGGCTGTGACAGGAAAGGGTTAAGGCTGAAGTAATGCACTGACAGGAGCGCAGTTGTGACTGCTGCCATGTATCAACAGTGCCCAGTGGTCGTATCACTACGCCGCAGATACTATTAAGGGTATAGCAGCAAGGTTCAGGCTTCCTCCGTGCCCTCAGTTCCACGCATGCCATCGATACAGTGAAGGTGGACTATGTACCTCAGTGAGCTGCTGCAGATGGAAGTCACTGCAGTCATCCCTGCACCCCCTAATCTAGCTCTATGCTGCACACTCCGCCTGGAGCCGGCACTACTTTACCTTCAGCTGCCCTACGAACTTCATAAAGCGCAGCAAACTCTTCCCCGCACAGCCAGCCACCGCCATGCCGGCTCCACTGAATCCGCCAGCGCCCCGCCCCCATTGCCGGAGTGACCAATCAGAGCTCCGGCGGGGCGGTGACGTGGTCAAGGGCCCGCAGTAGGACAGGCTGCTCATTCCTCCGTGTGGAATCTTGTGTGTCGTTGTGTTGTCCCGGCAGGCACTGCGGGTGAGACATGCAGCCTGGGGATTGTATGGAGTTGTTGTCCCTAGCAACCAGCGTGTATCTGATTGGTTGCTATGCGACGGTTCATTGGCTACTTACAATAACTCTCCCCTGCTGCTGTGTTCACACCCTTTAACCACTTCCTGACCGCGCCATTTACCCTCCTGATTAGTTACATCATTTTGTGGATTTGACGTCATTATGATTTTAAACACTCAGGACTTGTAACCACTGCAGTTTTTTCAGTCTTCTCTAAAGAAAGTTTTTGGATTTGAAAACCGTCTGTAATACAACTTTATCATTTTACATTGATTTAAATCATACGTGGGAGATTCGAAGTGGCGGCGCACGTAAAAATATTTGCATGACCACGTCCATCTTGTTTGTGAGTCACACCCCCTCGAAAAGCCACACCCACTCCACCTAACTGCATAACAGCCAGGTAGATGCCCCCTCTAGCCAGGTAGTGCCCCCTTTAGCCAGGTAGTAGCCCATAGTTGCCAACTTTTGAAAATGAAAAAGCAGGAGATTTTAGACGGCGGCGCGCGTAGCGCCCGGTGGTAAAAATTTGCATGGACACGCCCATCTTTCGGTATGCCACGCCCCCTTCAAAAGCCACACCCACTCCACCTAACTGCATAACGGCTTTGGAAGAAAGCCAGGTAGATGCCCTTATAGCCAGGTAGTAACCCCCCATAAGCAGGTAGTGCCCCTTACAGGCAGGTAGATGCCCCCTTGTAGCCAAGTAGATGCCCCTCTGTAGCCAGGTAGGTGCCCCCCTTTGTTAGCCAGGTAGGTGCCCCCATTGTTTGCCAGCTAGTGCCCCCTCTGTTGCCAGCTAGTGCCCCCTCTGTTGCCAGCTAGTGCCCCCATTGTTGCCAGCTAGTGCCCCCATTGCCAGCTAGTGCCTCCTTTGTTGCCAGCTTGTGCCCCCATTGTTGCCAGCTAGTGCCCCCTCTGTTGCCAGGTAGATGCCCCCTCTGTTGCCAGGTAGATGTCCCCATTGTTGCCAGGTAGTGCCCCCTCTGTTGCCAGGTAGATGCCCCCTCTGTTGCCAGGTAGTGCCCCCATTGTTGCCAGGTAGTGCCCCCTCTGTTGCCAGGTAGATGCCCCCTTTGTTGCCAGGTAGTGTCCCCTCTGTTGCCAGGTAGTGCCCCCTCTGTTGCCAGGTAGATGCCCCCATTGTTTCCTAGGTAGTGCCCCCTCTGTTGCCAGGTAGTGCCCCCATTGTTGCCAGGTAGATGTCCCCTCTGTTGCCAGGTAGATCGCCCCTCTGTTGCCAGGTAGTGCCCCCTCTGTTGCCAGGAAGAGCCCCCATTGTTGCCAGGTAGTGCCCCCAGTGTTGCCAGGTAGTGCCCCCATTGTTGCCAGGTAGTGCCCCCTCTGTTGCCAGGTAGATGGCCCCTCTGTTGCCAGGTAGTGCCCCCATTGTTGCCAGGTTGATGCCCCCTCTGTTGCCAGGTAGTGTCCCCTCTGTTGCCAGGTAGTGCCCCCTCTGTTGCCAGGTAGTGCCCCCTCTGTTGCCAGGTAGTTGCCCCCTCTGTTGCCAGGTAGATGTCCCCTCTGTTGCCAGGTAGTGCCCCCTCTGTTGCCAGGTAGATGCCCCCTCTGTTGCCAGGAAGAGCCCCCATTGTTGCCAGGCAGAGCCCCCCCTATACTAATAAAAATAAAATAATAAAATCCACTCACCTCACCAGGCTCCTGCAGCGCTGCCAGCTCCCGACCGATCTCCTCAGTGGCGCAGGGGGAAGTGAGAGCAGCCGCGCGTCACTCCCCTGCAGCCGCGCGTCACTTCCCCTGCGCCGCTGACCTGTATGCACGGCGCGCACAGACGCCGTACATACAGGGGAGAAGGGAAGAGAGGAATGATCCCTCCTGCCTCCTCCCCGCACAGTGAGACCGCGGGCGGGTGAAGCGGGCGCAGCGGCCGCTTCACCCGCCTGTAGGAGCGGCCCGGCGGCGCCGGAGTAGCGCCCTAGCGCTACTCTGTCGCCGCGGCCATTTAAAGAACCCCCGCCGCCTGCTGGCGCCGGGAGGAATGCCAACTCCCCCGGGAGGGCGGGAGGGGACCCCAAATAGCGGGACCCCCCCGCCAAAAACGGGAGAGTTGGCATGTATGTAGTAGCCCCCTTTATCCAGGTAGTGCCCCTTATAGCCAGGTAGCAGCACCCTTTATCCAGGTAGTACCCCCTATAGCCAGGTAGTGCCCCCTTGTTGCCAGGTTGTGCCCCCTATAGCCAGGTAGTGCCCTCTAAGGCCAGGTAGTGCCCTCTTGTAGCCAGGTAGTGCTCCTTATAGATAATAAAAATAAAATAATAAAAGCTACTTACCTCACCAGGTTCCCTGAAGCGCGTCCAGCTCCGGAGATCTTCTGGCTGGCTGAGGCTGCCGGCCGAGGAGACCCAGCATCGCAGGGGGTGTGAGTACAGCGGTGCGTCACACCCCCTGCAACCTGATCTGTATGTACAGCGCTCACCGAACGCTGTACATACAGGGGAGAAGGCAGAAGGGGAACGATCCCTCCTGCCTCCTCCCTGTACGAGCAGCTGACTGACTCTGTGCGGCCGCACAGTCAGTGAGAATCACCCGCCTCACCCACATGTAGGAACGGCCCAGGTGGTGCCGTGATACTTTAAAGAACCCCCGCTGCCTGCTGGGAGCGGGAGGTTCGTTGACTCTTCCAGGGGGGCAGGAGGTGACCCCCATTAGCGGGAACCCCCCGCCCAAATCGGGAAAGTTGGTATGTATGATTTAAATAGAAAATCCGTGCAGTAGTTGACATTGCACGGATTTTTCGCCAGACGGTTTTTGACACCAACGGGGTTTCTAAAAACTTCAGGGCAGATCATGAACATGTGGGTGTGAAGAGGGACGGCTTGAATCCGCAAACCATGGACAAAAGTCGTCCACCTGCGTGCCAAGAAAAGACTAAATACTGCTCGGAAAATCCCTTTCAGTTTACATCTGTTTCTGGATTTTGGGTTCTCATACTACCCCCCGGCCGTGATTCTGTTATTGCCATGTGAAACAAGCCTTATTATATGATTGTCAGGGTTACGCAAGGGTATGTTCACACGACGTGTTGGGGAGCATAAGGTACACGCAACAAAACGCAGAGTGTTTTGGAAGCACGCGCTAATCAGCGCGTAATTCCAAAGCACGGGGGGCCGGCACCCAGCCAGTCCCACTGAAATGCATTGTCAGCGGCGCGCAGGGGCCGCGAACAATTGACATGTCATTTCTCTCCCCGGGCGTGCGATACGATTGTATTGTACGTGCGGGGAGATGACACGTAATTCATAGCTCTCTATGAGAGCCATGAATTACCATAATTGCGGTGCTCATTTCACCGCGTATACAGCGCGAAATGTGGCGACATGCACGCCCAAATACATGGCACAATAAGCCGTGTGACCATGCCCTAAGGCTTTATTTTTCTGTAATATTTTTAATTGTTTTTTAACCTTTCCAGTTTACATCTATTTCTGGATTTTGGGTTTTCATACTACTCCCATACCGTCCCCCCCACGCCTTCCAAAAGTTATCAGTTTTTATTTTTCTGTTTATATAGATGAGGGCTTTTTTTGGCAGAACAAGTTGTTGTGCCGTATAATGTACTGGGAAACCAAAACTGGGGTGAATAAAACCATGTACTTGCACCATGTTTGCAGGGGGTTAATTTTTATTGGGTTCATTGTTCAGTATAAATGACGTTACGTTTTCTGCAGATTGTTACAATTCCGGTGATACCATTTTAGTACCTACATTAGTATGCATATGTATAAATCATGCTATATGGAAAAGGATCCGACTTTTGCAGCGGTAGCAATTGTGCATACGTTTTATTTATTTATTTATTTTTTCTGTAAAAGGGCAAAATTGGAGTGTTTTGAGCTATTAATATTTATTTATTTATTTTTATGTTAATGTTTAGACCGTGTTCACACAGCTTATTCAAGCCGTAATTGCGAGCCGGATTGCGCTCGCAATTCCGGCTTGAATAAGGGGCGGGGGCGGGGCAGGGGCGCGGCCCGCCGGCCCCATAGACTTACATTATCCACGGCGCATATTGCGCCTGGATAATGTGCAGGTGACTTTCTCCTCACCCGGCGGATTCGCCGAGCGGGGAGGAGCGACAGAATCGACTGTTCTCTATGGCCTCGTTCACATGGCTTATTTGGGCACGGTTTGGTGCCGTACTCCGCACCGGATTTGCGCTTCAGTACGGCGCCAATCCGTCCCTGTCATTACGGTAATCCACTGCTCCATAGAGACAGTGGATTCCGTCGCTCCCCCCGCTCGGAAATCCGCCGCGGGGGGGAGAAAGTGACATGCACATTATTTACGGTGCGGACGCGCCGTAAACAATGCATTGTCTATGGGGCGGGGAGCGTCGCCACCCGCCCGCCTGGCCCCGCTCCGCCGCCCCTTATTCACGGGGGATTTGTGAGCTCAATACGGCGCACAAATCCGTCGGGAATAAGCCGTGTGAACACGGCCTATGAGAACTGTGGATTACCGTAATTACTGCGACGGATTGGAGCTGTACTGCAGCGCAAATCCGGCGCGCAGTACGGCTCCAATCCATGGTGAAATAAGCCGTGTGAACGGCCCCTAAGGCTATGTCTTCACTGCATCAGACAAAAAACAACCTGAAAGCGGCAATTTCTCTGATGCAGGCAGGGCTGTCTTTACAGCACTATGGGCCCCTGGGCAGAGCTGTGCACTGCCCCCCCCCCCCCAAATAAAAAAAAAAAAAAAACCACAACGACTCACAGAAACAAAATATAGATTACTGCTAACAAACTTTTGACCTACAACACCGCCATCTACCACTCAGGTCCAACCATTACATGACAGAGACTACAGCACTGGTCGAATAAGAAGCAAAATAACCCCTGACACCAGGGACTCACAGGAGACGTCCTATCTGCTCAGTCGTTCCTTGACTCGTTTCTTTTTCCTCTCCTTCTGTCCGACCACCATGACCCCTTCTTCTGGCCGCAACTCGTCCCTGCAGAATGTAACCCACAAACTTCTTAGAATCCTTTTCCCACTTGTGTTAGGACACCCCCATTAAATAAATAGGTAGTAATGTTACCCACCTTGAGTAGGTAGGTAGTAACCCTAATAAGTAGGTATAACAGCTCTTTGTAGGTACATATGCTGCCCCTGTAGGTAGGTTTACAGCCCCCGTAAGATGTATGGCCCCTTTTATATAGCCCCCTGTATAAAACTTATGGTCCCAGAAGAATATAGCCCCCTGTATATACCCCCTATAAATAATGCCCCTTTACATAGCCCCCTTAAATACATTCCCTTTATACAGCCCCTTTTTTGTATGCCCCCTTTATATAGCCCTCTGCAGTATATACCCCCTTTTATAAATGCCCCCTGTAGCCATGTCCCCTGTAGCCATGGTCCCCTGTAGCCCCTTGTAGCCAGTGTCCCCTGTAGCCCCTTGTAGCCAGTGTCCCCTGAAGCCCCCTGTAGCCCGTGTCCCCCCTGTAGCCAGTTGCTCCTGTAGCCATGTCCCCTATAGCCAGTGTCCCCCCTGTAGCCAGTTGCTCCTGTAGCCATGTCCCCTATAGCCAGTGTCCCCTATAGCCAGTGTCCCCTATAGCCCCCTGTAGCCAGTGCCCCCTGTAGCCAGTGTCCCCTGTAGCCCCCTGTTTCCAGTGTCCCTGTGGTCCCCTGTAGCCCCCTGTAGCCAGTGTCCCCTGTAGCCCCCTGTAGCCAGTGTCCCCTGTAGCCCCCTGTAGCCAGAGTCCCCTGTAGCCAGTGTCCCCTGTAGCCCCCTGTAGCCAGTGTCCCCTGTAGCCCCCTGTAGCCAGTGTCCCCTGTAGCCCGTGTCCCCTGTAGCCCCCTGTAGCCAGTGTCCCCTGTACCCCCTGTAGCCAGAGTCCCCTGTAGCCAGAGTCCCTGTAGCCCCCTGTAGCCAAGTCCCCTGTAGCCCCCTTTAGCCAAGTCCCCTGTAGCCCCCTGTAGCCAGTGTCCCCTGTAGCCCACCGTAAGCCAGTTCCCCCTGTAGCCAAATGTCCCCCCTGAAGCAGTTGCTCCTGTAGCCAATTTCCCTGTAGCCCCCTGTAAGCAGTGTCCCCTGTGCCCCCTGTAGCAGTGTTCCCCCCTGTAGCCAGTGTCGCCCCTGTAGCCAGTTGCTCCTTTTAGCCAGTTCCCTGTAGCCCCCTGTAGCCAGTAGTCCTCCTGTAGCCCCCTGAAGCCAGTGTCCCCGTAGCCCCCCCGTAGCCAGTTTTCCCCTGTAGCCAGTGTCCCTGTAGCCCCCTGTAGCCAGTGTCCCCTGTAGCCCCCTGTAGCCAGTGTCCCCTGTAGCCAGTGTCCCCTGTAGCCCCCCTGTAGCCAGTGTCCCCTGTAGCCCCCTGTAGCCAGTGTCCCCTGTAGCCCCCTGTACCAGGTCCCCCCGTATCCAGTGTCCCCCTGTAGCCCAGTTTGCTCCCCGTAGCCATGTTCCCTGTAGCCCCCCCGTAGCCAGTGCCCCTATAGCCAGTTCCCCCCTATAGCCCCCTGTAGCCAGTGTCCCCTTACCCCGTGCCCCCTGTAGATGAAAAAAAAACGATTTAAAAACTGTTACTTACCACTCCGCGCTCCCTGCTGTGGGCCGCGCTCCGGGAGCTTGTTTCCGGCGTGAGCGCGTGACATCAATCACGCCCCCTACGCCGGGACTGTTGCTCCCGGATTTCCTCGGCCGGAAGCCTCGGGGGTGCCGGCCGAGGATATACAGCAGCTCAGGAGTGATGTCATCCCCCTGCGCTGCTTAAAGACGCGGCGGGTCCGTCGGCCCTCCTGCAGACGGCTGTCTGCCCGGACCCGCCGCAGGGCTGTCGTCCACTGGGCAAGGTAGGCGGGTGCCCGGGAGGGGCCCCCCAAGGCTGGGGGCCCCCGGGGAAGCGCCTACCTGGCCCAATGGGAAAGACGGCCCTGGATGCAGGACTGCGGCTTTTGTCACACTGAAGCATTGGCTTATTCTATAACATGTATAATACGCCGCTGCTGAAGGACGGGCAGAGAAAAGATGAGCTGTGTAGACAGCAGCTCGTCTTTTCTATTGCCAGCTATGGGGCCGCACTAATGATCGTGTCTGCTGCGCTTTTAAAAAACGAAAAGCGGCAGAGATACGATCGTTTTTTTATGCAGTGTGGATATAGCCTTAGTAGCCCTAGGAGACTTGGAAATGCGATTGCTCGATAACTTGTCCTATGTACGGCAGTACTGATGTATAAAGGCATTCCATTCATTACCTATTACACTCACTCTACAGCCTCTCCACCTAGCCTGGACTTGTCTGTACGTCCAAATGTGTGAAGGGTTTAGTAATATCAGGTAAAAATTAAAGAGTCTGTTTTTCACTTTTTTAAAAACTTTTTTTAATAGCAAAACTAGACACAAAAATATGTTTTGTAATTGTGTCACTTTTCCGTTACATACATTTTTTTATATGTGTTATATGGTTTTATTGTCATTAGTGGGGAGGGGACGGGATCTAATTTATTTATTTTGCTTTGAGAGGGAAGGATTTTTTACATTTTGTTTTGTGTTTATTTTTATATTTTAAATATTGAGCCTCTTGTTTGGTCAGAAAAAAATCTTGGAGGCTTCCTAATGAGCTTTATACACAAAGCTCAATGAGGGCCATGTATACAGTGATCAGGAAGGCATGGACTTTAAGGATATGTTCAATCTGTGTTTTTGCAGGGCGTACTTCAGAATGTAATTGCGCTGCAATGCATCTGAAGTACGGGGCGCAAATACTGTAAAATCATAGCACTCATTGAGAGCTGTGTGAAACTAGCGAAAGTAATAGGAGGCAGGAACATTGCGCTGTTGAAAGTACGCGCTGGACAGCATGTACTTTCAACAGCAGACGCATTGCGTCGCAAAAAGGTACGCTCATAATACGCTATGTGAACATACCCTAATAAACTATCCCTGCCTTATCACTATAGAGCCCGGCTTTCTATAGTATCACATGATCAATAAATGTGATGTAATCAGAGAGGAACAGTGGCAGCACTAGAAAAGAGCAACCTTCAGAGTTGAGTTAAAGTTTTTTTTCTCTATTTTTAAGGCTCCCTCACTGGCAGACCCTTCTATGATGTAGAAACGTCAGTTTACTAAGTTTTACTATTTGCAGCCTTTTACTCTCAGTCATATATATAGTTTTTACTATATCTGTTATTTTTCACTATCTGCTGAAAAGTGTTGTGGCCGACCCGAATGTTGTCTTTGATATTGTCTTTGGAACCAAAAAAAGTCCTGCAACCAAAAAAGGAAGTGCATCATTCAATAAATAATCCTCTTCCTGCTAACTGGTAGATTGCCACTTGGTTGCATAATTTTCCAGCAATCAGCAAAATTCACATAAGTCCAACACAAAAAGTGCACCACGCCATCTATTGGACAATGGACGATTTATTTATTTTATTTTTTTACTTTGGATGCTGTGTCCCAAACTTGGCAAATGGGTAAAAAGTATAAATGACTGGGACTGGAAGGCTAAAAGTAAGTAAAACTGAGAAAGCTGGCATGCCTTCATCATGGAAGGGGGTTCCCTACTCAGTACCCTCTTACTTGAGCCAAAGCAGAGGGTCCCTAAGTATTAGTGGCTCTCAGTTTCTTAGACTTGACCTTTCTGTATTCCTGTAGCTGGACTGGTGGCAATTTGCTGATCACATTAGTAGCTATGTTTAGAAAGGGAGTTATCTTCATTAAACAACTGTTCAAGCAGACCTGTCATCAAAACTATGCTGCCCTCTCTAAAAGAAGCCAAAACAACAACATTAATGTAGTTTATCTGCAATTGGAGAATACACCGGACAAGGTTATGAATCCAGTGTATTCATGAGGGGAGCAGTAATCCCTGGCCTGCCCCCTAAAAGGGTATGCCCATCTGACTATTTCACAGAGCCTGCTCTTCACAGCCATCTTCAGACTCCCAATTCCTGGTCAGGTTGTGGGTGGCTCTGCAGCAGCAGACATTTTTGCTCTTTTGTTACTTGCATAGCTTGTTAAAGGAACATTGGTGAAGGAGTGGTTTTAACAGCAGGGCACAAGGTTACAGAGCTCTAAAGGATTAGTGTTTTTCAGTAAGAAAGATAAACAAGATCCTGTGTAACTGATAAGACACAGCAGGGAGTGATATCACCATCCTGGCCAGGGCTGCTAGAGGCTGTTAAGGCCCAAAGAGGTGGTTGGTAACCTAAAAAAATCTTGTGTTTACAAGCAGAAGATAAGAACATCTCTAACCCTGAAAGGATGCAAAATTAGAACTGTAATGTGTTGGCTAATAATCTTTATTCACCTTATCCTACGTGTAAAGCATACTTGCCAGCTTTTGAAAGTGGTAAACAGGGAGATTTGAAGCTGTGTCGAGCATCATATGCCACCCCAAAATTTACATAGGCCATACCTTCTTTATACCACATCTCACCCCTTCACAAAAGGTCAGCTCCACTAAACCCAACTGTGCAACAGCTCTGGAAGAAAGCTAATTGAGGGGTTTGGCATCACCCAGCTTTCCTGGACATTGGATGCCTATTCAGCATACCGGAAAGCTGGGAGATACTACCAAACTGTGCCTGAACCTAAACTATTACACTACTGCACTACCAATATTTACATCATACAAAGGTATATGCCAGTGTACACAGGTTCAGCAGTCTGCATATTACTGCAATATAATGACCATATAATGGTAGATACCAGTGTACACAGGCTGTGCAAAAGTTTGTGATTATAGTACAGTTACATCCAGGGACTCACCAAACACATCTTCTATGACTGGAGTTGTTCTCTTTCCCTTTTTTCTGCAACCTGTCCAGAACACTATGATGATTTATACCTACCCCCCAAACCCATTTTTAGAATTCAAATTTTTCTAGCACTTCCCTACCTGTGTCCACCTCTGTTCAAACTTCACATGCGGTGATAGGTAGGGAGGTTATGGAGTGATAGGTGGAGTGGAGTGATAGGTGGAGGTGAGTAGGCTATGGAGTAATAGGTGGAGAAGTTATAAGGTGATAGATGGAGGTGGTGGAAGTTTATAGGGTGATGGGGTTGTATTTTGTGTTGGCACTAGGATGCATAACACAATGGTGAGGGAGGGGTGGGAGAGAGGAGTCCAGAGTACAACTTAAAGGCCCAATATCAATCTCCTTTGGCGGGGTAGAGGACCATCCCCATGGAGATTGCATTGCGGCTTTGGTCTGAACCCCCAGACCCGTACCTGAACCTCCAAGAGACACGCATTCGAAATACTCTCCTGACTTTCTCCATCACTCACTATCTCGAGCCTAACCTTTATGAAAAGAATGATGAAACACAAAAAAAATTACTCTTCTTGTATCAGAACGAAGATTAAGATCAGGGGTAAATGCTGAGACGCAAGAAGATATTAACCCCTTAAGCCAAATACCTGAAAAGTACTTAATAACAGCTAAATTTGGTAGTTTTTGCCTCCTTATGTTTCAACAGTCATAATTTTATCTTTTAAGTGAAGCAGTTGTATGAGGACTTGTTTTATGCGGGAGAAATTGTGGTTTTGGGGGTATAGTTTACAAATAAATTACTACTGAATTTTTTTAAATTCTTTTATTTATTTTTTTCTTTTTCTTTTTTTTTTTTTTACACCATTTATGTTTCACACTAAATAACCTTTTAGATGAATTCTACAGGTTATTACGGTTGTGCAGATACCTAATATATGTAGGGATTTGTTCTCCTTTGTGTAATGTACACACACTAACTTTATTTTTTATTTTATTTTTTTCTACACTTTATAAGTTTTTTATTTTACTTTTTAAATCCCATTAAAGGGTTGTTCCACAATGATTGGGTTTTAATTTTAAAAGATCCTTTAAAAAACAAAGCAGGGGCTTTGCAATTAAAAGTATCACTTAAAATGTCCAAAAAACTGATTTTGGAAAAACTAGCCCTGTTTTAGGTATCTCTACCACACCATCCCAAAAACCAGTTCATTTTACGTATGGTCCAATTGGAAAACCTTTTTTGGGTCCAAAAATCCTTCTGTGTGATCAGCCTGGGAATACTCATTTTTTTACACCTTTGAAGCAGGTCTTTTGGGCAGAACCCCTTTCCCTCAAAATGCTTCTGTAAAAGTATGCGCAAATAGGAGGGGGAAGATGGCCTCGTCTGTGTGCCGAGCATGGGCCTTTGATTAACTGTTTTTTATGTTCTCCTGAATTAGTGAGACTTTCTGAGTAAGTAAACATGCCTTGTGTTGCTGGAGATGTGGAGACTTGTAGCTATAGCAGGGGATTAGGAACACTTTGCATCCCCTCTGCTCTATTAGCACACAGCTTCATTTTCCCTCTCTACACTCCTACATCAGCCCTCTCCTGCAACAGACCTAGGCAGGCAACACAGGGGGAACTCTGAGAGCAAACCCCCTCCCCCCCTGTATAGAAGTTACATAGCGCCTGTGTGCTGATGGGAGGGGGGGGGGAGCAGAACAACAGACAAGCTAGCACGCCCTCATTTTCAACATTACCAGGGACACTGACAGGCTGAAAGCTCGTAATGAGACAACTCCTTTAAGGGTATGTTCACACGATGTCTTGGGTCACTGTGAACATACATTCTTGGATGCGTGTTTGAGTCCATTTAAACACGCATTTAACAATGAGCAGTGTGATTTTACACTACTTGCAATGTAAAACACGTATCAGCCTTCAGACGAGTGATCCGTTCCAAGAACTAACATGTCAATTCTTGGTCCCAAAGACTCAGCAGGAGCCCTGTTTAAAACTATAGGGTGCGATCCTGCTGCATCCAACACTCACCCAAATACGCAGCTGCATGTTGGATACGTGTTGGATCCATTTAGGATCCAATCACTATTGTATTTTTGGATCCAAAATCGGATCCAAAAATGCTGTGTGAACAAGCCCTAAGGGATAACTACCATTTTCTTTTACACTAAGGGCGACATGTCCCAATATGCCAACGCCAGTTTTTTGGTCTATTTTGCGGCAAAACCACTTTTGACGCCATATTCTTGTTGTAAATGAACTGTCGTACACCAAAAGTATGCGCATTATACGCCAGGCACGACACTTTGTAATGCGCCTAAATATCATGTGCTGTGTGCCCCCGTCATGCAGTGCGCCTATTGAGGTGCATTTACATATGTTATGCGCCTCCGTCAGGCAATGTGCCTCGATAGACACATTACATATACCACCAATGATATGTTATGTGCCGCGAGTTGCGCCATGTGACTTTTTTGACACGATTCGCCTTTTTTAGGCGCATTAAGGGCCACATGTATGAAAACTGTCTAGGTCTAAGGCCGTGTTCACATGGTTTATTCACGACAGATTTGTGAGCCGGATTGTGCTCACAAATCCGGCGTGAATAAGGGGCGGGACGGGGGCGGGGGCCGGAGCGCGGCGGGGGCGCCGCTCCCCGGCCCCATAGACAATGCATTGTTTACGACACGTACGCGCCGTAAATAATGTTCATGTCACTTTCTCCCCCTGCGGCGGATTCGCTGAGAGGGGAGGAGCGACGGAATCCACTGTTCTCTATGAGAGCAGTGGATTACCATAATTACTCTGACAGCGGAGTACGGCGCCAATCCGCGGAGAAATAAGCCGTGTGAACGAGGCCTTAAACTCACTTTGTTGCCCATAGCAACCAATCAGAGCACCGGTCTCATTTTCCCAGAGCACTATATGAAATGAAAGGTGCGTTCTGATTGGTTGTTGTGGGCAACAAAGTGAGTTTTAGACCTAGACAGTTTTCATACATGTGGCCCTAAGTTTTCTATGCAAGGTATACCTGACGACAATTTTTGGAAATGATCGGACTTTCTGGCGCACTTTACACTGATTTAATGCGCCTAAAACTGTCGTGGAAACGCCACTTTTCTAATATGTCACCCTTAGTATTTTATTAAGATATTCATGTATGCTAATACATCACCTTCTGTGTCAGTATGACAGTGTGCCCTGACTGCAGGCTTGTTATACAGACAAGGATACCTAGAGTAGCCCCATGGCTGACTGTTCTATAGTTCCCTGGACTCCATCTGGTCTCTTGGAGTCCCGATGACCTGATGGAGCAGGGCAGTGCCCTTTGATTATTCCGTGGATATGGACCGAACCAATCAAATAGTTAAGCGCCAAGAATCGGAGGTTTCCTTTGTTTCCAGCCGCTTACAGAGACTGCCCTAGGAATGGAGCTGGTAACTACAGCTCTATTCCAAACTCAGCTGCGGCACCGGGAGCTGCAATACCCCTCTTTCTACAGCGACGTCTTTTGATGTCACTGCAGAAGAACGACCTGTATCATCCGCCGTCAAAAGGTTTTTGCCTGTCATTGATAATGGAGCCCAAGGGAGTACTTAGTTTCTACAACATTCTTGCAATCCTCAACTGAATGTACATGATGTCATGATAGCTGGGCGGAGCTAGTCATCAGATCATATTATGACATCAGCAGCATCTCCAGAGCCAATGACTGATGTATACAGGGGACCTGTCAGCTGTGATGTCACAATAAGTGGGCAGGTATGGAATCCTGAACATCCGCTTACATCATAATCATCTACGGAACCTTCAGAACCAGACAGGAATGTACAGAGAGGAGCCATCCGCTCTCATCTCCTGATTACCAGACATTTCCCCATAGAATAACCATGCAGATCACTTTATTTGTATGACTCTGCACTATGTGGTTCTTCAATTATTTCTCCTGGAAATGTGTAAATACATTGACAACTGGGTGTTAAAGGAGTTGTCTCACTACAAGCTTTCAGCCTACCTCAGTGAGTCTGGCAGCATAGGATTTTTTAATTCAGGGGCGTGCTTCTTGTCTGCCTCATCTCCTCCCCCTTCCCCACTCCCCTCATCACACAGACAGCTCTCCTCCTCTGACAGCAGTAACTTCTATACAGCAGGGGGTGGGTGAGGGGGTTTGCTGCCAGGGTTAACCCTGTGTGTGCCTGCCTAGGTCTGCTGGCCGCTGCTCACTGCTGAATCAGCTGCACTGTGCTGTGGCTGAGCTCTTGCTGCTTCTCTCCACAGACTCAGGAGACAGCAGGGAGAGGGCTGATCTATGAGTGTGGAGAGGTCTGTGAAGCTTTGTATGCTTATAGCAGAGCAGGGGGGATGCAAGTGTTCCTATACCCCCTGCTTAGCATACAAATCTCCACGGACATCTCAAGCAACAACAAACAAACCCTGTCAGAACAGACACAGGGCAGCTGTGAAGTGTGTTACTATAATCAGGATGTGTCACTAATACAGCAGAGCAGGGAGGGATATGTCACTAATACAGCAGAGCAGGGAGGGATATGAACCGTTCATATCCCCCCCTTGATCTGTTCTATTAGTATAGTCAAAGCTCCACAGACACATCATGATTATAGTAACACACTTCACTGCTGTCACATCCTACTAATCCTCAGATCAGCCTCATCTTGCTCTCATCAATCTGTGTAGAGTAGCAGGAGGGCGGCACACACAGGGTTAATCCACACAGACACAGAAGCCAGGGCCCTCCCCCTCCCTTCCCTACCGAAGCATACTGTGTGGGGGAGGGGCTCTGTGCTCTGACCTGTATTGAGAAGCTGATGAGTCACCAGCACTGACAGACAGTGAGATAAAAATCAACAGGTCGGCTGCAATAGTGATTTGAGAAGCTGATGCACTTCTACTACCAGGGATAACTCAAAATCAGTAGGACATTTGTAATGAACATATATTGCAAAGCTGCTTGTTTTTTAAAGATCTTTTAATTAAAACCCAATCATTGTAGCGAGACAACCCCTTTAAGGCTGGGCCACACAGCATAGGACAAAAAGCTCATAGAAAACCAAAACCTAAAAACCTTTTTGAACCTGAGTATTTTGTCATTTTTTTTTGTCCAAAGCAACTGGGTTTCGGAAGAGGTTTTTGTGTGGTTTTTTGTTTATTGTTGAGGTTTTTGGCATGTTTTTTTGGGGCAGTTTTTCAGACTGTCTGTATGAAAAGTTCTTCCTCAGATTTTCAGAGTTTCTAAATACTAAAAACCACAGAAAATCTAACAGAAATTCTGTGCTGTATAGTTAGCCTAGACGTCAATTGTGGAGGGGGGATAAAGTGGGGTGGGAGCATGTGGCGAGGGGGGGCCCTTTTTTAAGGGGGGGCTAAGTGGGGGAAAGGGGGGGAAATGGGAGAGAGGGGGGCTATAGTGAGAGAGGGGGGCTATAGTGGGAGAGGGGGGATATGGAGGAGGGGGTTTTTTGGGGGGGGGGGATAGTGGGGAGGGGTAGCTTGGGGGAGAGGGGGGGGGTTGTGAGGAAAGGGGGTTTATTTGGGGAGAGGGGGGGCTTGTGGAGGGGGGACTATAGTGGGAGAGAGGTGAGAGCTATAGTGAGAAAGTAGGACTATAGTGGGAAAGGGGGCGCTATAATGGGAGAGAGGGGTGCTATAGTGGGAGAGAAGGGGCTATAATGGGGGGGGGTTAAGGGGGGGGTTTTAGGTGGCAAGGGTTGTGGGGGAGGAGGGTTTAGTGGGAGGGGGATTGTGGAGAGGGGGGCTATGTGGGGAAAAGGTGGGCTATGTGAGGAAAAAAGGGGGTTGGGGGGAGAGGGGGGGCTTTGTGGGAGGGGAAAAGGGGGATTTGTGGGAGAGAGGGGGTCTATAGTGGGAGGGGGGGATAGTGGGAGAGAGGTTGGAGCTATAGTTTGAGGGGAATTGTGGAAAAGAGTGGGGCTATAGTGAGAGAGGGGGCTATAGTGGGAGGGAGGGCTATAGTTAGAGAGGAGGGCTTTAGTGTGAGAGAGGGGGGCGTTAGTGGAAGGGGGGAGGGGCTTTGGAGAGGGGGCTTTTAGTTTTTGGGGGAAGGGGGGTATAGTGGGAGAAAGGGCTATAATGGGAGAGAAGGGCTATACAGGGAGAGGAGGGATATAGGTGGTAAGGGGTATAGTGGAAGAGAGGTGGGCTATAGTGAGAAAAGGGGTTATAGTGGGAGAGAGGGGGGGCTATAGTGGCAGAGGAGAGGGCTAGTGGGAGAAAGAGGGGTTAGTGGGAGAGAGGGAGGCTATAGTGAGAGAGGGGGGGGGCTTTAGTGGGAGAGAGGTTGGAGCTATAGTGGGAGAGGAGGTTATAGTGGGGAGGGGGCTATTGTTGGAGAGGGGGGCTATGGTGGGAGAGAGAGGGGGCTATAGTGAGAAAAGGGGCTATAGTGGGAGAGATGGGCTAGTGGGAGAGTGGTGGCTTTAGTGGGAGAGAAGGGTGCTATAGTGGGAGGGGGGCTATAGTGGGAGAAGGGGGATATAAAGGGAGTGAGGGGTATAGGGGGGGTTTGGGAGAGGCAGTTAATGGGCGGGGTATAGGGGAGGGGGGGTTTTTAAAGGGGGGGGTGGGAGAGGGGAGGTAATACAGGAAGAAGGGGGTTATAGAGGGTGAGGGGGTCATAGTGAGAGAGGATGGTTATAATGGATGAAAGAGGGGGGTTTTAAAAGGGGGAAAAAGGGGGGGTTTTAAATGGGGGGGGAGTGTTCAGTGTGGGGGGGTTTTAGCATAAAGGGATTTTAGGGGGGTACGGAGGGGATGGTCCCCCCCTTTTTTTCCCCCCCGGGTGGGGGATAGCCCCCCAATTTTAGCCATTCAAAAAAAAAATAATCCTTTTGAAAGATGAGAATATGGGTGGGGGGGAGGACAAAAGCACAGGGAGGTTGAAATTAAAACCCTTTTTCTTTATTTCTGTGTTTGGGGGGGGGAAAATTTAGGTGCAGCCCTCAATTTTCAGTGCAGAGTGCGAAAATACGTGTTTAAGGAGGAGAACAGGGGGGTTCACCCTTTGACGTGCTCACGTCCAGCACATCTGTATTGGGTGTGTTTTGGTATCTTTCCCTCCAATTATATACCCCTTCCCCCCAGTAGCTTTTAGTAAGAAGAGAAGCTTTGGAATGCCAACTGCCCCCCACTAAGGAGAAGGTTTAAAAAGGGAAAGGTGCTAGGCGTTGTGGTGATGTAAAGAGGGTTTGTACTGTATAGTAAGTGTGTATATACTGTTGTACAGCCATAGTTGCCCTGTCATGTTTCCTGCCTTAAATGCCGGGAAAATGAAAATGAAAGGGGCCGGCGCCGCAGCATTTTTTGGATTGGCTGCCCCGCCAATTTCTTCTAGAAAACCCAACTTAGCGGGGCACGTAACCCCCCCATATGCCTTGTGAACATCCCTTTAAAAAGGGGTTTTGAAGCGGGTGATTTCCTTCCTTTTATTTGCTAGGACAGAAGTTTAAACTCGGCTTTGCTGGTCAGGGGGAGGGGGGGCCCTGAGGAACCAGGGAGCGTCTCCCAATTTTTACCAAAATAATTACATTATACCAGGGGGTTTCTCTATAAAAAAGGGAAAAAGGCTCAATCACTGCTTTTTCTCCCCGCCCCCCTTGCAAGCCCCTTCATGTTTCCCTGTCTTTAAAGTTTAAGAAGTTCGGGACAACACAAGCATGGCCAGTTGGGCCCCGGGTCGTGTCCTGGTTTTGTCTAATGTAAACTGTCAGAAAAAAACTAGGGATCTTAGTCGGGCTGAAAGCTTCAGAGGCTACATTTTTTGTAACCCAAAATTAAAATTTTTAAAAAATTTGTTTAAAAAACCCCCATTTTGGAGGACCCCCAACGTAAAACATTACATCTTTGGAAAAACCCCCTTTTAAAGGGTCATTCATGCAGAAGATATAAATGTGATTCTGGGACAAAATTCAGTGCTGGATCTGCCTCGGGAACCCGGCTTTTCCAACCCAAAACTAGGAAAACGTTTTAAAATTTTATTTTATAAAAAAATCATTTGTCGTTTTTTTGATTTTACTGATTTTACTTGAGTATTTTCGGGAATTTTGGTCAGCCCCTACAAAGAATTCTTCGGGTGTTTTACGCTCTAACGCACTAAAGAATGGGAAAGGAAAAACCCTGCCTCGGGCTCTGGGTCGTTTGCTGTCGAAATTCTGCGTTTGCAAGCGCCAAATTTCCAACAAAGAAAAAATTTCCCTTTTTCAGTTCTAAAACCCCGTCATGGGGCCCCCAATCCTAAATGTGTAGTGTGTTGTTTTCCAATTATTGGGAGGAGTTTCCCCAAAAAGGGTTGCTGCGTGGAAAAGACCGAGCTGCCCGGTTTTCCGGGGGGTCCCAAAAGAAAGCCCCTGCGGGAGCTAAAAAAATGGACCTTTGGGGTTCTTTGGACTAAACGATATTCCTCGCAATGGTGCAAGTACCCCTTTAAATTTTTTTTATCTATGTAAAATTACGTGACAAATTTGTTTGCTTTTTTAAAGGGAAATTTTATAGTAAAAGTTTTTTTAATTTTTAAAGGGGAGAAGCCCATTTATACACTATTGGTTTGGGAATATGTGCGGGTTTCGGAGACCGGGTGAATGGTTTTTATTTTTTGGGGGTTTTTAATTTCTTTAACTATATGTGGCTATGTTTATATAAAAAAGTCAATATATGTATATATACACACAAATTTCGGGGGTTTCCCTTTTGTCTAATGTAGTCTCTGGGATTCAGTATGTAAGGGAATTTAATCTCTGGGGTTTTTGGTGTAATATAATCTCTGTTAACAGTGTGTAATTTTAATTTGGGGGGTAGGGTTTAAAATTATCAGAAATTTTTGGGGGGGACGGTGTGTAAACAAATTAGGGGGGGTTTAAAAGTGGGTAATTTTTATAATATCTGGGGTACAGTGAGAAAATGTATTTATCTGGTGTATGGTGTGAAATTGTAGTAATCTGGAGTAAAATTTGAGTAATGTAATCTCTGGGGTCCCAAAAATGTAATGTAATCTCTCGGGTTTGTGTAATGTAATCTCTTTTGGTATGGTGTGATGTAATCTCTGGATTTCAAGTGGTAATATTCTTTTCTGGGTTCGTGTGAAATTTATAATCCCTTTTTTGGGGGGGTATAATGAATTTTATTTTTTTCTTGATTTACAACATGCAATTAATTTCAAAGGGGCCCAGTTAGTAATTTTAATTTCTGTGGTTTCCCCATGTGAAATATAAAAAACATTTCGGGGGTTTCATTGGGGTGATGTCATTTCTGGTGTTTTAGTTTTGCATTAAAATACTTTTTGGGGGACAGTATGTGACATAAGTGATTTCCCAGGGGTTTCGTGGATTGGGTTCTTTTATTTTTTCATTTGTTGTGTGTATAACAAATTTTTTTTTAATTTGTGGCCGGGGGGGGGGGGAAAGGGGGAAAGGGGGGCAAACGTAAAAATTTTCTGGGAAATTTCACAAAAATTTTTTTTTTCTATCTGGTGGGGGGGAATTTTTGTAGGTGGGCTGGTTGGTTTCATTGGGCCGGGCTGCTTTTTTAGTTTTTTCCCAAGGGCCGGGCCCCCCTAAATTTCATAAGGGGAATTAGAAGAGCCAACTTTATTTTCCTTATGGTTTTCACCAAAAGGTTTTTTGCCCTAAGGGGCAAACCCCGGGGGACCTGCTGGGGGGAGCTCACAGTGGCCCCTCAGACCTCCTTGTTGGGTTAGAGGGGGGGGCCCCTTTAATTTCAGGGGAAAGGGGGGGGAAGGGGAAAGGGAAAAGGGGAAAAGGGGAAAGGGGGAAAGGGAGAGTAAAAGGGGGGGGGAAAAGGGGGGGATAAAGGAAAAATTTGGGGGATTTTTAAAAGGGAAAATTTCCCCCCCCCCTTTTTTAAACCCCAAAAATTACGGGCCCCCGGGTTTTTAGTGAGGGATGGGGGGTTCAGAGTTGGGACTGGGTTAGAAATTTGGGGCTTTGGAGGAGGGTGGGGTTTTTTTGAGTAATTTGGGGGGTTTTGGGTGGGGGAAAAAGGGGGGGGAGGTGGTGGAGGTTTTGGAGATTTTAGGTATGGGAGGGGGGACATGTCCCGTTTCCAAAAGGGAAAACCCGAACTGGTTTTTTCCCCCTTTTTCTACGCAGACACCCCGCATTGCCTTTTGTGGGGGTTTTTCACAAAGTTTTCTGTGCACTAGGTTTGGTTATCAAACATCCGGGGAAAGTGGGTGATGCCCCCATTCTCCCAAAGGGTTTTTAAGGGTTTTTTGTTTTTTTTTTTTTTTAAGTTTTTTAGGTTTCCAGTTTTTCCCTTACTATCGCTCGGGTTTGGGTTTTCAGCCAGCGGTGGTTTTTGTCTCCAAGGCTGAAAACTAACTTTTCCCATTATTACCCCCCGTTTGCAAATTTTCCCAGGGGTTGGGGGGAAAAAGGAAAAAAGAGAGGGAAATAACCATCAGAAAAGGATATCATAGGTGTTTTGGGCCCGGTTTGGGCCCGGGCCGTTTTTTAACCCCGCACTATGGGTCCCTGGGGCACGCTGTTTTACTGGGTGGGCCCCCCCCAAAAAAAAAAACAAAATTTCACAGAAACAAAAATATACATTATTGCTAAAAAAAATTATGACCCCTTTACACCAGCTCAGGTAACCCTTACATGACAGGGGACTACGCACTGATCAAGTTTAGAATCAAATAACCCCCCGAATGGAGGGACACACGGGGGAAATCCCATTGTTTAGTTTTGTTCTCTGGAATTTATTCTTTTTCCTTTTCCTTTTCCTTCCATCCAAAAACACCATAAGCTTTTCCCCCCCTCACCCAAAACCCGACTTTTCACTGATCAGCACTTCGTTCCAAATTTCCTACCTCTGTTATGTGTGACCCCCATTAAGTAAGTAGGTAGTAATGTTGCACACCATTAAGTAGGTAGGTATACAGGCTCACTGTAGGTAAATATGCTGCCCCCTGTAAGAAGGTTTATAGCCCCTGTGGATTGTAGGCTCCCCTGTACATAATATTCCCCCCATAGATTGTAGGACCACTGTAAGTAATATTCCTCCCATAGATTGTAGGCCCCCCTGTAAGTAATATCCCCCATAGATTGTAAACCCCCTGTAAGTAATATCCCCCTGTAGATAAAATAATAATAATAATAATAATAATGAAAAAAAACACTTACTTATAGGCTGCCGGCCTAGGATATACAACGGTGCAGGAAGCGATGACATTGCCTCCTGCGCCGCTTAAAGACCTGCAGGTACTGTCGCTCCACTGGGCAGGGTAGGCAACCACCTACCCTGACCAATGGAAGAGACGGCCCCGCTTCTGGGGCGGCTGTGGTATGGTATGTTTAGGATAGGAAGGTGGCGATATCCATGGGCCTCCCTGTTCTGATAATATCAGGCTGCAGCTGTCGGTTTAGCTTTTGCTGGTTATGAAAAAGGGGGGGGGGGGGGGGAAATCACACATTTAGTTTTTTTTAATAAGCTTTTCTTTAAGATTTTTTCTAGATTTTTCAGTAAATAATTGGTAAAAAGACGACGTTGGGTCCCCCCCCCCCCCATTTTCAATAACCAGCCAAGTTAAAACCATCACATTAGAAATTCTGTTTCTGATAGTAACCCAGCTCTTCCCAGTACCCCAGGTACGTTACATACTGGGAACTGGCAGACTTCTCTCGATTATTATCACGTGGGCTTGGTGTCAGCCAGTGGTGTTTTTTGTCAACCAAGGCTAACTCCAGCACATCGAAAGAAGTCTGTCAGACACCTCTATTACTAACACTGGAATAAAATAATAAAAAAACCCACAGAAACAGCAAAACACACTTTATTTAAATAAACACTTCCCGACACCAGTCCTCGTTGACCATTTTATTAAAAGAAATGGATCCAATCCTGGTCTGACATAGTCCAACGAATCCAGCATAGTACAAGAAGAAACCTGTAGAAAAATATCAACTCCATTCTCTGTATCCCCTGAAGGTCATGGCTGCCCCTTATTTTCTTGGAGTACAGGCCACGCAATATGATCCTGGGGGGTACAGACCACAGTACAATCTCCAGGAAGTTTCCCCCCAGAAGATTGTGCCTGTAAACTGTGGCCTGTACCCCCTCTCCCATCCCTGACCCTATCACCCCATAAACCACCACCACTGCCCCCTATTACTCTATAGCCCCGTTCTCCACCTATAACCCCATAAACCTCCCACCGCTTATTACCCCATAAGCCCACCTCCACCTATCACCCCATAGCCCCCAACCTCCACCTATCACTCTAAAGCCCTCCACCTACCACCCCATTGCTCCCTTACCTCCACCTGTCACCCCATAGCCAACTCACCTCAAACTTTTATCCCCATAGCTCCCTCATCCCCACCTATCACCTTATGCAAAGTTTATACAACGGTTTGAATGGACAGGGAGGTGCTAGAAATGTAAGTAATATGTTTGTGCCGTAAATTCTACAGGGACGAGTTTTGGCAGGAGAATCCATCAGGAAAGTCTGGACCAGATGGAGAAGAAAAGGAAAGTGAATTACTCCAGTCATAGAAAACATTTCATGTAAGTCACTTATATTTCAGGAAACTGGTATCTACCCCTATATGGTCACTCTGTGGCCAGAATATTAGTAATAGTAGTTTAATTGTTTATTTTCGGGAACATTATAGTGGTACAGATGTGGCAGAGTTGAGCTTGACCATGATATCATGGCTTTCTGTGTCATCTGTGCTTATCTGTAAACAAATACCATTAAAAAACACGAGATAACATTCTGAGCCGCTATATCATGGTACATTATCTGGCAAGTTAATCTTTGTTACATCTGTATTATTCAGTCATTATGTGGCGGGTATATGTGGTAATATTATGATATCACTATGTGTTGGTGATGTGTGGTCATGGTGAGGTGGTAATATTAAGTTACTATGTGGTGTTGATATGAGGTCATGGTGTGGAGGTATTATTCAGTCACTATGTGGTGATGACATGTGGTCATGGTGTGGTGGTATTTTTCAGTCAATACATGGTGGTGATATGTGGTCATGGTGTGGAGGTATTATTCAGTCACTGTGTGGTGGTGATATGCGGTCATCATGTAGTGGTATTATTTGGTCTTTGTATAGCAGTATAATTGATAGTATTAGTCTTGGTATACTGGTTTGTGTAGTAACAGTATGGAGATGATACTTGCTGCTTGCGGTATTATATGGCGACTGCATAACCATTATCCAGAGGCTACATCTATAGAAAACTTTCTTTATAGATATTTGTAAGGGTTTTTCATACAAAACATATTATTCTGTATAAATACAATCTAAGAGACCCTACTAAATCCACGGTTGTGTGTCGGAAATTAGTTTTTTTCCCATTCCACCTAGCTGGGGAGTGCGCAGGCAGTGTGCATAAGGTTAAGGCTGGGAATTTAATTATCTTATTTTTTATTTGGGGGTTGTTGCCATTGGCCTACTTGCCAAAATGCCTTGTCCCGGCCCTGGATGTATCTGTACATCTAATATCTGTAAGATATAAGCCCTTATATTACTATGTGGACAGAAAATTTAAGCTATAGCTCTGGAAGGCAAGGAGGAAAAAACAAATATGATGTAAACGTATGTCTTTCTTCTGCACTGATACCAAATAAGTGTACACAGTACTCCATGTGTGGCCTGACTGGTGATGTGTAAAGTGGACCCCATATAACACTCGTGACCACATATAACGTTATTCTCAACTAATACTTTGAGTATTCTTAAGGATTCATTTATTGGTATTCTATCTGTAATTTAATAAGTATTGTTTATGTTATGTATGGCACATGTTCTATGATGATTGCTTTCTTTCTGCTGACAATGAGCCAAACTGCTCTCTGCATTTTGATACATTTGATCTAGTGGCAAAAACCAACTGTGGCTGTTTTTGATATTGGACAGCAGTCACACTTTACATTCTTATTCTGAAAGCATGTTATCCTCTGCGCTGTATGTCTTATCCCGCTTCTAAATCTGACATTATTGATCAGTAGGACATCTGATCTTCAGAGTCAAATTAGTTTCATGTTTGAATCATTTTCTAGGAATCTAAATGGTAGCTCCACCAAAAACTAACGCTTCCCATGTGTTCCATTGCTTGGCTAGAGTGGAGTGGAAACAAAAAGCATATCTCACTCTAGGAGACCTGTCCTGTCTTGCAATACACACACATAGACTTTTTTGAATGAGCACTATGTAATGCTTAACCTCTTAAAGGGAACCTGTCACATAGATTATTAACCTCTTAAAGAGAACCTGTCACCTAGTTTATGACCCCATTGCTGAGGACAGCACAAGCTAGTGACAGACATACTGTTTCCAGTGCTGTGTCCCTTATTCTGTAAGATGCTGTCGTTTTAGAGAATTTAGGGCGACATGTATGAACGGGCTTTTCGCCCATTTTCTGGCGTATACTGCGCCTCCTGACCCGAATTCCTCTGTCGGACGCAGGGATGCAGTGTTGGGCGCAGCATTCGCCACTTTCAGCTGCGCACTGCATGAAGGGGCGGGCAATGGGCGCGGTGGGGGCGCGGGTGTAGGCGTTCCGGGGCGGGACGCGGCGCGCTCAAAAACTCCGAGGCATGTACGATGGCAGTGCTCGGCAGCTCCGACAAGCAGACCTGGTTGATTTTTGGTCTAAATGCTCCGGCAGAGGCGATGTGAAGCAAGATCGGAACATTCGATGAAAAATAGAACAAGATCGCAACAGAACTCTCGGCGCTCAACTCCGACAAGCAGACCTGGTCGAAATACTCCGGCGGAGGCGAAGTGAAGCAAGATCGGAACATGCGAGAAAGCAGATAGCAGATCGCGACCGAAATCTCGGCGCTCCGCTCCGTGCAGCAGGAGTATGATTCCAAAAAAATCGCCTTGATAAAGGTGGAAAACATTGTCAGAAAAGAGCTCAACCTCAAAAATAAAACTAATAAAAAAAATCACTTTCCAAAAATCTAGAACGGCGCAATATCAATAATTCGGATATTGGAAATTGCCGGGAAATACAGTAATTCAAATTCTGAAAGCTATTCTCATTGGTCTGCAGAAACCAGGCAATCAGAATAGGAGCGACAGTGAACCATTAAACCCTATGGAGAACGATTGACCAATCAGAATCAACGACGGGACAGTTCAAAATACAGTAAAAATGCAGAAAAGAGCTGATTGGTTGAGCTAGGGGGGGGCTTGGCTAGCTCAGCCAATCAGAATAGGAGCGACAAAGACCCATTATGGGCCTATGGAGAATTTTGTACAAATCAAAATCCAAGGCGGGACAGTTCAAAATACATTAAAAAGGCAGAAAAGAGCTGATTGGTTAATGAGGCGGGGGCTTGGCTATCCCAGCCAATCAGAAGCGCAGCAACTTTCTCCCATTGTATTCTATGGAGAGATGGGCGCAGTGCAATCTCGGGCTAAAGCGCCGTGCGGCATGGAGTATGAATAAAAAACTCATTTTTTTTTAAGTGTAAAACATTATCAGATAAAACCTGAAACCTTCTTTAAAAATAAAGCACTTAAATCCCTAACAACGCGTTTGTCGCCCGGGGACCGGTCCCTACATAAGGAATTGAAAATAGAGAGATTTGCCGGGAAATACAGTAATTCAAATGGTTACAGCTCTTCTCATTGGTCGGCATAAACCAGCCAATCAGAATAGGAGCGACAGTGTCCCATTAAAACCTCTGGAGAACTATTGACCAATCAGAATAGGAGCGACAAAGACCCATTATATCCTAGGGAGAAGTTTTGACCAATAAAAATCCAAGGCGGGACATTTCAAAATACAGTAAAAATACAGAAAAGAGCTGATTGGTTGAGCTAGCGGGGGCTTGGCTATCCCAGCCAATCAGAGCGCGAGCTACTTCTCTCATTGTAGTCTATGGAGCGAGCGGCGCACTGAAATCTCAGCGCTCAGCGCAGTGCGGCATGAAGTATTAATAAAAAAAATCATATTGATTAAGTGTAAAACATTATTAGATAAAGAGCTAAAACCTTCTGTAAAAATAAATCAGTTAAAACCCCGAACAAAGCGTTTGTCGCCGAGACCGGCGCTAAATAGGGAATTGCAATAGAGAGAATCGCCCGGAAATACAGTAATTCAAATTGTTTAAGCTCTTCTAATTGGTCGGCATAAACCAGCCAATCAGAACAGGAGCGACAGTGGCCCTTTAAAATCCTATGGAGGAGAATTGACCAATCAGAATAGGAGCGCAGGGACCCATTATAACCTATGGGAGCAAAAATTGACCAATCATATTCCAAGGCGGGGCAGTTCAAAATACAGTAAAAAGGGAGAAACAAATTGATTGGTTGAGCTAGCAGGGGCTCGTCCAGCTTAGCCAAATCAAGCGCGAGCTACTTCTCATAGAGTTTTTATGGGGAAAAGAAATTCCGAGCAAGCTCTGTGATTGGCTAAAGTTAAAAGAGGCGCCGTTATTGGACCAATGGGAGAGCGAGCGACGCTCCTATGGGTTTCCTAATGCAATCTGAAATAAAACTGTACATGGCCGAAAATCAAATTATAAGACTACAGAAGTTGTCCGATGTGTATATAAAATGAAAAAATAATATGGGGGTAAACGAAAAAAAAAATTAATTCAATAAAAATCAGGGTTTTTTTTTTTTATTTTCGTTATCCAAGGATCAAAATATGGGTGCAACGAAAATAAAGAAATAAACATGATTTGATTAATGTAATATTTTTTTTTCGTTACCCCCATATTATTATTCATTTTATATACACATCGGGACGACTTCTGTAGTCTTATCATTTGATTTCGGCCATGTACAGTTTTATTTCAGATTGCATTAGAAAACCCATAGGAGCATCGCTCGCTGTCCCATTGGTCCAAATAACGGCGCCTCTTTTAACTCGCGCTCTGATTGGCTAAGCTGGACGAGCCCCCGCTAGCTCAACCAATCAACTTGTTTCTGCCTTTTTACTGTATTTTGAACTGTCCCGCCTTTGAATATGGTCAATTTTTCTCCGTAGATTCTAATGGGTCCCTGTCGCTCCTATTCTGATTGGTCAATTTCTTCTCCATAGAATAAATGGCCACTGTCGCTCCTATTCTGATTGGCTGGTTTATGCCGACCAATCAGAATGAGCTTAAACAATTTGAATTTCTGTATTTCCCGACAATTCTCTCTATTGCAATTTCCCCATGTAAGCGCCGGTCTCGCGTTGTTTCGGGATTTAACTGATTTATTTTTAGAGAAGGTTTTAGCTCTTTATGTGATAATGTTTTACACTTAATAAAAATGATTTTTTTATTACTACTTAATGCCGCACGGCGCTGAGCGCCAAGATTTCAGTGCGCCGATCTCTCCAAAGACTAAAAATGGGGGAAGTAATGCTCGCGCTCTGATTGGCTGGGATAGCCAAGCCACCGCTAGCTCAGCCAATCAGCTCTTTTCTGTCTTTTTTACTGTATTTTGAACTGTCCCGCCTTTGATTTTGATTGGTCTATATTTCTCCATAGGTTTGATGGGACACTGTCGCTCCTATTCTGATTGGTCAAAACTTCTCCATAGGTTTTTTAAAGGGTCTTTGTCGCTCCTATTCTGATTGGGTGGTTTATGCCGACCAATCAGAAGAGCTTAAACAATTTGAATTACTGAATTGCCCGGCAAAATTTTCTCTATTGCAATTCCTTATGTAGCGCCGGTCTCGGCGCAAAACACGTTGTTCGGGGTTTTAAAATGATTTTTTTTATTGAAGGTTTCAGCTCTTTATCTGAGAATGTTTTACACTTAATGAAAATGATTTTTTTTATTCATACTCCATGCCGCATGGCGCTGAGAGCGGAGATTACCCTTGCGCCGATCTCTCCAAGACTACAATGGGAGAAGGTAGCTCGCGCTCTGATTGGCCGAATAGCCAAGCCCCCGCTAGCTCAGCCAATCAGCCTTTTCTGTCTTTTTACTGTATTTGAACTGTCCCGCCTTTGATTTTGATTGGTCCAAACTTCTCCATAGGATATAATGGGGGCTTTGTCGCTCCTAATTCTGATTGTTAATACCCTTCATATTTAGAATTCCACTGTCGCCCTATTCGATTGTCCAAACTTCTCCTAGGATAAATGGGTCTTTGTCCCCTATTCTGATTGGCGGGGCTTCTGCCGACCAATGAGAATAGTTTACCAATTAAATTTTACTGTTTTCCCGGGGCAATTCTCTCTATTGCAATTCCTGATAAGCGCCGGTCTGGGCGACATATGCGTTGTTCGGGATTTAATTGATTTATGTTTATAGAAGGTTTCAGCTCTTTTTCAGATAATATTTTACACTTAATAAAAACGATTTTTTATAATCACACTCCATGCCGCACGGCTCAGAGAGCTGAGATTGCATTGCGCCGATCTCTCCATAGACTACAATGGGAGAAGTAGCTCGCGTTCTGATTGGCCGGGATAGCCAAGCCCCCGCTAGCTCAGCCAATCAGCTCTATTCTGGGCCCTTTTTAAATGTATTTTGAACTGTCCCGCCTTTGATTCTGATTGGTCCAATATTCTCCCCTAAAGGGTTTTAATGGGTCTCGTCGCTCCTATTCTGATTGGTCAATAGTTTCTCCATAGGATATAATGCGTCTCTGTCGCTCCTTATTCTGATTGGCTGGATAGCCAAGACCTCGCAGCTTAACAATCAGCTCTTTTCTGCATTTTTAAATGTATTTTGAACTATCCCGCCTTTGATTTTGATTGGTTCAAAAAATCTCCATAGGGTATAATGGGTCTTTGGTCGCTCCTATTTCTGGAATTTGGGTGAGCCTAAAAGGATCACCAAACGCCCCCAAATTTTTTTTTTTAA